>JASAMY010001521.1:0-16189 GCA_030248085.1 Paralinhomoeus sp. GSCO2_6 | reverse complement strand
TTTCAGTAGAGAATCGACCTCTTCGGTGCACAGTTCTGGGCTCGATTCTTGGACTGTTACTAGATGTCGCTCGTGCTGTCGTTGCCCTAGATTACAGATCGCGTTCTTCCCAATGTTTTCGGCTAATTATGTGGCTATGGACAGGAAGGCGTCGTGGAGTTGGTCCATTGACGACCTCCTAGCGTTGCCATTGATCCGACAACGCACGCACGAACAGTTCCTCACTCCATGAGAGGGTCCGTCGGCTTCGGAGAAGCGGCGACTCTGACGACTGACGGCGTTGGGGCTGGCGGTCTGGGAGTGGCCGTGACGGCCGGTGTCGACGCGGCAACGGCGGCAGCGGAACTGGCAAAGACGGGCGGCGGGGGCGAGGTCTTGCGCTCGCCGCCGACGGCGAAGAACTCCTCGTCGTCGCTTGTGAAATGCTCGTCCAACGCGCTGTTCAGCACTGCAAGCGAAGCGCCCGGTGTCACTAAATTCTGTCCGCGCGCGACTCGCGGCGCATGTGCACTGGCGGATCCAGGGGTGGGGGAGAGGGGGAATTCCCCCTCCCGGAAATCGGAAATCTATGGGGAAAAGGGGGAAAGGAGTAGGCGCTGGGGGAAGAAACATGCCGAGTGGGCCGAGCTGTCAGCATAAAATTGCTTGTAGGTGGTCGAAAACAGCAAAATTTTCGGCTGCGGCGCCGTTTATATTCGTTAACCATCGAAAATGGACCGATTAGGTGTACAAACCACTGCCAAAATGGCCGAACATCCAAAAAGTTCAACCTCCCTCCCTTCTGCAAAATTTTTCCCCCCTCCGAAATTTTTTTCTGGATCCGCCAGTGGCGCTGTGGAGAACGGGAGTCGCAGGCAGAATTTTCTTAGAAGACGGGGGCGGGGTTCCCGAACAATTCTCACAGTATCGACTTGGAAACTTTAGGACGGAAAGTGCGGGTTGAGCGGCTAAATTCCTCCTGAGGAAAAGCGGCCTCCCCCAAGGATCGGGCTGACTGTCGCACTAGCAGCAATGATGCGTGGGTGACCAGAGAGAGAGAAGCCCCCGCGATCATATAAGCGGCCCACACACAAACAAACAAACTCTGTAGCTCTCTGGAGGGGGGGGACCATTCCCCAACCCTGTTCTTGCGTCACCGGCTCGCACCAGATCAGCCCAACTCCCAATTAGTTGGGCGAGAACGAAAGTCTCACTTCTGGTTCGCTGCAGGGCGTCTGCGGCCGCCTGTAGGGAGGGGTAGTGGCGCAGGGCGACGAGACTCTGCTGGACGGGGAAGCCGAGCGCGACGAGGTGGCGGACCTGCGTCTGTCGGCGGCGTCGGCCGACTTCCGCGTCGCGCAGACAGCCCTCCTGCTCGTCCAGCTCCGCCGCCCGCCCGAAGCACGCGTCCGCCTCCGCGAATCGCTGCAGAGGCGAGCCAAACACTGACACGCTAGGGTCTCATCAGGGGGCGCACAGGTGCCCAAGGAAATTGGCCCAAAGGAGGGGGTAAATCGCCAATGTTTCGAAGGCAGATGGGGAGGGGGGGGGGGATTCGGGATAGGGTTTTTGCATATTCGAAATCGGCCCCAATGGTCAGGCAGGACTGGTGTTTCAACTCAAGGCTGGTAGCTTGGTTTCAAGTAAAAGTTCGCCTCCGCTCCGAAGCTGATCGCTACTGCCAATTTTGCGGGGAAAGTTTCAGCCCCTTCTTCAATCAGCGACGCCGCGCCTTTGCAGCATACCTGTAACTGGGGGGGGGGGGGGGTGGTTGGGGGGGGGGGGGCTTTGGGGGCGCCCCCACTGGTTTTGCAACCACCCCCCAACTCCCCCCCGACCCCCCCCCCCAGAATTTTCCCAAAGGATTTTCGTCATGTGTAAAACGATAAAGGTGAGTAACTGTTGGTGTTTTTCAGTGCTTTTCAGTGTTATATGACCATAAAACAGCTAAATAACACTGTTTACACCCTTTTTATACCCATTTTAGACCAAAAAGTACCATTATAACTCAAACAATGGCCAGCTACCCCCCCCCCCCACTTTTTTGCTCCGGAGACCCCCTCCCCCAAAATCGGCCAGCTACCCCCCCCCCCCCCACTCTGCCAGACCCAGTTACAGGTATGCTTTGCAGCGCCAGCTACCTTCACTCCGTCCAGCGCGAGCGCTCTCCAAAAGAAGCCCTTGGCCCAATTGGGCGCGAGTCTTAGAGCGGCGTTCGCGTCCTCCAAAGCCTCTGCGAACCTGCCCAACGCGCTCAAACAACACGCTCTGTTGCCGTAAAATCTGCAACTCGGAGCGCCCATTGTCTCGTGTCTGGCCGGTCCGGCAAGGGGTTCCCGCCTGAATTCTTTGGAGTCGAGTCGTATGGCCTCGGCGAGCAGCTCGCACGCCTTCTGCGCGATCTGATCGACGAAAAAGCAGTGATTCGCACGATTCGCGACCGCATGGGCGGTGTCGGCAGCGTCGACGCAAGTCTGAACGGAAGCCAAAGTTCGACAGAGGAAGCAAACTCGGCGCTATCGTATTTGAGGGGTCCTTTCAGACTTCAGGGGTCCCATATTATTTTAGAGGTCCGATAGGAAAAGTGGGGTCCAACGGGTTCAGGGGTCCTGTGAAAGGATCGGCAACACTGTGCCATTATTTTAGGGGTCCCACTCCCATTGGGGTTCCATTGAGCAAATAACGCCACAACGCGGTCAGGCTCAGTTCGAGGGCACCGTATGGCCTAGTGGTTAGAGAATCGGCCTCTTGCGCGCACGGTTCTGGGTGCGATTATTGATGGAGCCACTAGATTGTTTGGCTGACTATGCGGCTCTAGACTGGAAGGCGTCATGGGGGTACCTATGCTATATGAACCATTGACCGCCTCCTAACGTTGCCCCCCAAATCGAACAACAACAGGCTTGGGTCATGCTTCTGCATTGCTCAGGCTTAGGCCTTGCTCAGGATTAGGCTTCTACATTGCTTAGGTTTAGGCCTTGCTCAGGCTTAGGCTTCCACATTGCTTAGGTAAGTGAACCTTGCTTATGGTGAGGTCTAGGCTTATGGACATAGATGGGCGCGCTCAAGTGCGCAGCCCGGAAATTTTTGGGCTGGCTGCGAAGTCCCTCCATCCCCTCCCCATATCTCCACATCTTCTCGTTGGGTTGCTTCAGGGCAAAGTGCACTTCAAAAAATTTACAATAGTTTTGCTATCATTGTTGTGAACTTAGATGAAGTTCAAGCAAATGCAGGCTTTGACGAGGAAACTAAAAAAACGTTGTCAGAATTGTTCAAAAAGTGCTTAAAAAAGGGAAAAACGACAGCTTTAGTGCGTTTAAACCAGAGGTGTAACTGGGGGTGAATCTGGGATTTTTCAAAAGTCGATGGGGGTGATCTGCACAGCCAAATTTGATACAATTTCTCTTTTTCTAGCCTCAATAAAGACCTAGAAAATGCTTCGTGTATGCTGAAAACACAGCGCCGCAGGCAAAATTTGGTGAATTTTTAGACAAAAATGCGCTCGAAAGACTCAAATGGTCTGTAGGTGCGTAAAATACAGCGCCACAGGCAAAATTTTTGATATTTGGACAATAAATACTGCTCACAGGCCTTCGTCGTCGTCGTCGTGACGTTCGTCCGAATACCTGTAACCGGGTCAGAGCGAGTGGGGGAGGGGGTGGGGGGAGGATTGGGGTGGGGGGGGGGGGATTGGGCGTGGGTGGGAGGATTTTGGGGTGACCCACCAAAAGTGTCGATTACCCCCCCCCCCACTCTGCCAGACCCGGTTATAGGTAAGTATACAGACACTGGAACACATTAGCAGACTATTTCAGCTCAAAGGCCTCCAGTCTCGACTCCTCACCGCTCTCCAACCCTTGACCGAACTCGCAGGCAACGACTGGACGGCCCGCACCGCAACGCGCCACACTGCTTGCCCGATTCTGCACGCCCTTGAACAGCTCGATCGCCTTTGAGCTGGACGACCGACACCACGCGCCTCCGCACAGCTCGATCGCCGTTGAATAGGACAGCCGGCCCCGCACGCCTTGACCGCCTTCGGCAGGACAGCCAGCGCCACACGACGTCCGACGAGTAGACCCTCGACGCCACGGTACGGTACACCCTCGAAAGGAAAGGCCCGTGAAACAGCACGACTTGGCCGATGATCTTGAGAGAAGGCACTCGAGCACTGATGATGACGCCCTCGACCGACGATGATCCTGCCCCTCGCTCCAATTTGTTGGCGAAGTCCTTGCCGACCGCCTTGCTGTAGGTTCGCTCCACACACACAACACTTAGAAAGGAAATCCACTTTAGTGAACCTCAAAACAGAACAATTCTAGAGAATAGAGTGCATATAGATAAAGCGTAGATCGGAGCGTCACATACTTGGGGCACATCCGGTACTGTTTCTGTAACAGCTTGGCTCCACTCCAACACGCGACGGACGCCCTCTTCTTCGCGGCCGTCCTGTGCGCGTCGCTCGCTCGGCATTCCTAGGATAGTTGACTTCAATTTATTACTGGTCGTTAAGGCATCCTTAGTGCCGTTCACTATTTGCAGAGAAAACGATGCTTGTCACGGGCGTGGCTATCGGCGTGGTGGTGGCGCTCTCGGCGGTAGGGGTGATGGCCTACCGCCGAGGGTGGCTCGCGCGGGGAGACGACGAAGCTGACGAAGCTGACGAAGCTGACGGCGTCGACAGCGAGGAGGGCAACGCCGCTACGGCGCCTAGACCCCTACTCGATCCCGAGTTCGCGCGCATGCTGCGCCGCGACAGGCATCTGGCAAAATTGAGAGGAGAGCCTGTCGGCACGCTGGGAGAGGGGCCGCCATGGGAAGCGCCCGAGCCGGAACTGGACGCAGACAAGACGCAAGACAGCGAAGATTCCGCGCCAATCAAAGACGAGCCGGTGACCGCGTCCGCGTCGACGGCGACCTGCCCTTCGGCGGAGCACGAGCAGACGGCGCAGAAGAAGACGACGACGCAGGACGCCGACCACAAGACCGACTCGGGGGACGAAGAGAAGGTGGAGACGAGCTCCGGAGAGACGACGTCTGCTTCCGGAGAGACGCAAGAGGTCGCGCCGCCGCCGACGACGACGACGAGCAGCGACCCGGAACCGTCGCTGACGACTGGCGACAACGAGCCGCTGCTGACGACCGGTAACTCGCTGCCCATGCTGACGACCAGCCACTCGGCCTTGCCTCCGACGACCGGCGCGCCGCCGCCGCCGACGACGACGACGAGCAGCTGTGCGACTAGCACGAACGACGGATGACGGTCGCCGAGTCAAGCGCAACACAGACCATTCACCCACCAAACTCGCATCTGTGCGCAGAGTGTCGTCGCCGCCGGATTAACGCTAACGGAAAAAAAAATTGAACGAATAGTGCCTGTGTCTGTCTGCTCCAAAACGCAACAGCGCCACACGAACAACTCTTGCTTAGTCGGCACTCGTGCCCCAAACCGCACGCGTCCTCGTATTGCTCTAGCGGCAGCACCCTCCCTAAGACTCGGTCCCTTACGTAAGTGCGTCGCGATCCGCCGTCGAAATCAAAGGAAAAAAATGCACAATTCCAAACAGCAACAGACTACCAATTCCTCAAGTAGCGTCCTAGGCAAGAAGACCGAGTACAATTATGTCGTCGGCGCGCACGGACGGGTAAGGAACGGGCGTCGACAAATGTCAAAAAAAAAACACGACATGGCGATTGAACCAGGGTGGAGCGTCCACGTCCGCGCCAGATCTGTCCGCGCGATTCCGATTTCCGATAAACAAAAAAGAGAAACAAACGAGAGCAGAGTAAAGCGCGATCGCTACGTTGACCGGACTGGGTGATTGGCTCTAAGGTCATACCTGTAACCGGGAGGGAGGGCGGGGAGCCCATTCGCAAGTCAAACCCCCCCCCCCCCAATTTTTCAATGATTTTCCAACTTGTCTAAACTGAGCTATTCATATTCATTCTATGGCCGACCACACGCCGAAGTGTCGCAAGTTACCCAATTTCTCCCACGCTTGTCGCTATTTCGGTGTCGAATTCCCCCCCCCCCTCCCACTCTCCGGTTTAGTCGCGGAAGGCTATTCAGAAGCCAACCCCTTCAACCCGCAAAAATGTTCGTCTCTTTTTCGCCCACCAAACGCCGAAATGACGCTAGTTACCCCGCATTTCTCTGCAAAAGTACCCGTTTGTCGATGTTATTCTGGTGTCCTATTCAGCCCACTCTCGGGTTACAGGCACGGTCGTCAAGGCGGGGTGGTCAGTGGACGAGATTGGCCTTGCGTAGGACGAGCGCCGCTCGATGGGGCGAGTTGGCGGCGCCGGCGGCGGCGCTGTGGCCTTCGCGCGCGCGGTCGGGGAAGCGAATGACGAGCCGCTGACCTCCTCCCAGCGCCGCGGAGCCCTGCAGTCGCTCCATAGCCCGGCCCGCCTGTCGCCAGTCGGCGAAGGTCGCGAACGCGCACCGCTTCTCGCGCATCAAGTGCACGGCGCGCACGCGCGCCGAGCCCAGGCACTCTCTGCAACGAGAGCGCAAGCGTTAGCGTGTGACCAGTTTTTATTCCCACACAGCTCTAGGCACGCCAGTGGCTGGGTGCGGGGTGGCACTGTGGTGCCCCCCCCCCCGACGCTTTGCTCACGTAACTCCCCCCCCCCCACAGGAACCCACACCTGTTCCATGCCTCTTGACCAAGCAGATCCGATTACAAGGTTCAATTTCCAACAGCGATCTGTTAGTTTAATCAGCGGATTTCCACAACCCTTCGGGGACAGTACAATAGACGGCGGTCCATCGCCCCTCCCCACGTATAGATTCCCGCAAAGAAACTGTCAGTTAGAGGCTAGAGCACAAAAGAGAGGGGGGGGGGGGGGGTAAACGAGTCATTCGCAGTCGTCGACAGAGACATGGACACCCACTTGGAGAACAGGTCTGTGAGTGTCTTCTCCGTGACGCTGCTCGAGAGGTTGCCAATCCAGAGCGTCTCCCACTTGTACGGATTTCTCGGGCTGGAGAGACATGCCGACGTGTACACTCGCACGCACGCACGCACGCACAGACGCACGCGGCGCAGTGCGCGTGTCCAGTGGTAGAGAATCGACCTCTTCGGTGCACAGTTCTGGGCTCGATTCTTGGACTGTTACTAGATGTCGCTCGTGCTGTCGTTGCCCTAGATTACAGATGGCGTTCTTCCCAATGTTTTCGGCTAATTATGTGGCTATGGACAGGAAGGCGTCGTGGAGTTGGCCCATTGACAGCCTCCTAGCGTTGCCATTGATCCAACAACGCACGCACGCACAATTCCTCACTCCATGAGAGGGTCCGTCGGCTTCGGAGAAGCGGCGACTCTGACGACTGACGGCGTTGGGGCTGGCGGTCTGGGAGTGGCCGTGACGGCCGGTGTCGACGCGGCAACGGCGGCAGCGGAGCTGGCAAAGACGGGCGGCGGGGGCGAGGTCTTGCGCTCGCCGCCGACGGCGAAGAACTCCTCGTCGTCGCTTGTGAAACGCTCGTCCAACGCGCTGTTCAGCACTGCAAGCGAAGCGCCCGGTGTCACTAAATTCTGTCCGCGCGCAACTGGCGCTGTGCACTGGCGGATCCAGGGGTGGGGGAGAGGGGGAATTCCCCCTCCCGAAATCGGAAATCTAGGGGGGAAAAGGGGGAAAGGAGTAGGCGCTGGGGGAAGAAACATGCCTAGTGGGCCTAGTGGGCCTAGGACTTGCAGTTGCCGTGCGGCTGCGGCACGAAGGCGGTGGGCTGTCCGCTGGTCCACTTGTAGACGAGCACGCCGCGGTCGTACTGGCGGCCGTCGGGCAGGAAGAGTTCGTAGACGACCTTCTTGAGACGGCGCTCGGTCTTGTTGACCTTCTGCGTGCGGTGCGTCCGCCAGCGCCAGCCGCCGGCCGCCCTCGCCGCGGCCCGCGACAGCTTCACCGGCCGGCCGTCCGAGGCGCGACTCGCGTAATAGTTGGAGCAGTTGCCCGACGGCAGCCAGACGCCCATCGCGTCGACGCGCAGGTCGACGGCGTTCCCCAGTCGACTCAGGTCGACCACGTACGTCGCCTCCTGTCGCTCAAAGAACGTCTTGGGCACGCAGGCGCAGAGGCGGGACGCGTCGAGCGCCGTCGGCCCGAACAGCAGCGCCAGCACCTCGGACTCGACCAGCGCGCGCTCCACCGACGGCTCGGGAGCGCGCCATTCCGCGACGCCCTCCTCTGCCGATGGAGGAAGGGCGGCGGCAACGGCCAGACGTCGCGCCCCGATCGCGGGCAGGCGCCGGCCCGACCAGCGGGGACCGCCGTCTTCCGCCGATTCGTCGTTGTGCTCCACCTCTCGATAGACATCTTCTCCAAACCCGACTGGCGGCTGCTGCTGTCGGCGCAAGAGCTGTCCATCTTCGCGCAAAAACTCGCCGATCACTTCGGTCGACAAACGGTGATAGGTCGAGTAGTGCTCGCCCAAACCGTCGCCCGTTTGAAAATTCTCAAAACACAATCGACACTCCATCGAGCCAACCAGCAAAACCGAATCGAGTACCTAGAACGACGAAATCCACCATTAATCCTCAGTGTTACATTGAAATAAAAACCAAGTTCAGTGTGCCGACGTCCTTTCTCCCAAGCAAAAGCCTATGCCTAAGCAAGGCTAAATGGAAGCCTAAGCCCACGCGACGCATACGTTTAAGCAGGACATAAGGTTAGGCACCTAATCCTAAGCCTACAAAGAAAATGATAGGTCGGTACACTGGAACACTGAACCGCGATTTACCTAGATTGAGCGAGTGAGCAATCACACTTGAATTCAAACATCCTTTACGACAAAACCGAACAAGCCAAATTGCATATTCACGTAAGGTTGCTCAGCCGATGAGATTGACATGGTATAAAGTTGGTTTACTTGACTTGTTTTTCTATGCATGTTGTTGCTCTCTCAGTTGCATCACTATTTTTGTTACACTTATAAAATATACGTATATTTGCATATCGTACGTTTAAAAACTACCGATTATGTTCTCGGCGCTTTGTCAAGCGTTGTTCGTTCGTTTCCCTCTCAATTTGACGAAACCATTTTGAAATTTTCGTTCCGGCATTTTGCATACGTTGTTGCTGTGTGCATAATTGGCGCCGAGGAGAATGTGGACGACGACCCCCAGCAGCGTGGCGAGCAGCGACGTCTCTGAATCGACTTCCGAGGTCCGCGCCGAGTTTTTCGTTTTGAATTTTCTCGAAAAAGATCGAGTTTGCTTCCTCTGTCGAACTTTCGCTTCCGTTCAGACCTGCCTCGACGCTGCCGACACCGCCCACGCGGTCGCGAATCGGGCAAATCACAGCTTTTTCGTCGATCAGAACGCGCAGAAGGCGTGCGAGCTGCTCGCCGAGGCCATACGACTCGACTCCAAAGAATTCAGGTGCGACCCCTTGCCGAACCGGCCAGACACGAGACAATGGCGCGCGGCTTTGCTTGCAGATTCTACGGCAATAGAGCGTGTTGTTTGAGCGCGTTGGGCAGGTTCGCCGAGGCTTTGGAGGACGCGAACGCCGCTCTAAGAATCGCGCCTAATTGGGCCAAGGGTTTCTTTTGGAGGGCCATCGCGCTGGACGGATTGAAGGTAGCTGGCGCTGCAAAGGCGCGGCGTCGCTGCATTTAAGAAGGGGCTGAAAGTTTCCCCGCAAAATTGGCAGTAGCGATCAGCTTCGCAGGCGAACTTTCACATGAAACCAAGCTACCAGCCTTGGGCCCAAGTGAAGCAGTACCCCATAGATAGGTTATGCTTGTTTCGTGTTTTTCCGTTTATTTAATTTATTTAAATTTTTTATTTAATTTATTTTTTTTTTTTAATTTATTTTTTTTTTTGAGAGATCCTTTTTAAAAGCACGTATGTTGGTGTTTGTTTTGGTAGGGTGTACTTTTCGGTGGTTGGGCCTTCTAGGTCGTGCTGGCGTCCAACTGGTGACTGAATCCGGTCCCGTCCCGTCCCGTTGCTCTAGTAGTGACAGCGTTATGTCTTTTGTCTGTGTAGACGCGGCGATCGGGACGGTCATTTTTTCGAAGTGAATCCCGTCCCGTCCCGTCCCGTTGCTGCTAGAGGCGGCCATCGGGACGGTCTTTTTTTGGAAGTGAATCCCGTCCCGTCCCGTCCCGTTGCTGTACAAGTGACAGCGTATATGTCTTTGTCTGTGTAGAGGCGGCCATCGGGACGGTGATTTTTTCGAAGTGGATCCCGTCCCGTCCCGTCCCGTTGCTGCTAGAGGCGGCCATCGGGACGGTCATTTTTTCGAAGTGAATCCCGTCCCGTCCCGTCCCGTTGCTGTACAAGTGACAGCGTATGTCTTTGTCTGTGTAGAGGCGGCCATCGGGACGGTCCTTTTTTCGGATTGAATCCCGTCCCGTCCCGTCCCGTTGCTGTACAAGTGACACCGTATGTCTTTGTCTGTGTAGAGGCGGCCATCGGGACGGTCATTTTTTCGAAGTGAATCCCGTCCCGTCCCGTCCCGTTGCTGCTAGAGGCGGCCATCGGGACGGTGATTTTTTCGAAGTGAATCCCGTCCCGTCCCGTCCCGTTGCTGCTAGAGGCAGCCATCGGGTCGGGACGGTGATTTTTTCGAAGTGAATCCCGTCCCGTCCCGTCCCGTTGCTGCTAGAGGCGGCCATCGGGACGGTCATTTTTTGGAAGTGAATCCCGTCCCGTCCCGTCCCGTTGCTGTACAAGTGACAGCGTATATGTCTTTGTCTGTGTAGAGGCGGCCATCGGGACGGTCATTTTTTCGAAGTGAATCCCGTCCCGTCCCGTCCCGTTGCTGCTAGAGGCGGCCATCGGGACGGTGATTTTTTCGAAGTGAATTCCGTCCCGTCCCGTCCCGTTGGTGACACCGTATGTGTTTCTCTGTGTAGGCGGCGTCATCGGGACGGTCCTTTTTTCGAAGTGAATCCCGTCCCGTCCCGTCCCGTTGGTGTACTAGTGACAGCGTATATGTCTTTGTCTGTGTAGAGGCGGGCATCGGGACGGTCATTTTTTCGAAGTGAATCCCGTCCCGTCCCGTCCCGTTGCTGCTAGAGGCGGCCATCGGGACGGTGATTTTTTCGAAGTGAATCCCGTCCCGTCCCGTCCCGTTGCTGTACAAGTGACACCGTATGTCTTTGTCTGTGTAGAGGCGGCCATCGGGACGGTGATTTTTTCGAAGTGAATCTCGTCCCGTCCCGTCCCGTTGGTGACACCGTATGTGTTTCTCTGTGTAGGCGGCGCCATCGGGACGGTCCTTTTTTCGGATTGAATCCCGTCCCGTCCCGTCCCGTTGCTGCTAGAGGCGGCCATCGGGACGGTCATTTTTTCGAAGTGAATCCCGTCCCGTCCCGTCCCGTTGCTGTACAAGTGACAGCGTATGTCTTTGTGTAGAGGCAGCCATCGGGACGGTCGTTTTTTCGGATTGAATCCCGTCCCGTCCCGTCCCGTTGCTGTACAAGTGACAGCGTATGTCTTTGTCTGTGTAGAGGCGGCCATCGGGACGGTCATTTTTTCGAAGTGAATCCCGTCCCGTCCCGTCCCGTTGCTGCTAGAGGCGGCCATCGGGACGGTGATTTTCTCGAAGTGAATCCCGTCCCGTCCCGTCCCGTTGCTGCTAGAGGCGGCCATCGGGACGGTCATTTTTTCGAAGTGAATCCCGTCCCGTCCCGTCCCGTTGCTGTACAAGTGACAGCGTATGTCTTTGTCTGTGTAGAGGTGGCCATCGGGACGGTCCTTTTTTCGGATTGAATCCCGTCCCGTCCCGTCCCGTTGCTGCTAGAGGCGGCCATCGGGACGGTCATTTCTTCGAAGTGAATCCCGTCCCGTCCCGTCCCGTTGCTGTACAAGTGACAGCGTATGTCTTTGTCTGTGTAGAGGCGGCCATCGGGACGGTCCTTTTTTCGGATTGAATCCCGTCCCGTCCCGTCCCGTTGGTGACACCGTATGTGTTTCTCTGTGTAGGCGGCGCCATCGGGACGGTGATTTTTTCGAAGTGAATCCCGTCCCGTCCCGTCCCGTTGCTGCTAGAGGCGGCCATCGGGACGGTCATTTTTTCGAAGTGAATCCCGTCCCGTCCCGTCCCGTTGGTGACACCGTATGTGTTTCTCTGTGTAGGCGGCGCCATCGGGACGGTCCTTTTTTCGGATTGAATCCCGTCCCGTCCCGTCCCGTTGCTGCTAGAGGCGGCCATCGGGACGGTGATTTTCTCGAAGTGAATCCCGTCCCGTCCCGTCCCGTTGCTGCTAGAGGCGGCCATCGGGAGGGTGATTTTCTCGAAGTGAATCCCGTCCCGTCCCGTCCCGTTGCTGTACAAGTGACAGCCTATGTCTTTGTCTGTGAAGAGGCGCTCATCGGGACGGTGATTTTTTCGAAGTGAATCCCGTCCCGTCCCGTCCCGTTGCTGCTAGAGGCGGCCATCGGGACGGTCATTTCTTCGAAGTGAATCCCGTCCCGTCCCGTCCCGTTGCTGTACAAGTGACAGCGTATGTCTTTGTCTGTGTAGAGGCGGCCATCGGGACGGTCCTTTTTTCGGATTGAATCCCGTCCCGTCCCGTCCCGTTGCTGTACAAGTGACAGCGTATGTCTTTGTCTGTGTAGAGGCGGCCATCGGGACGGTGATTTTTTGAGAGTGAATCCCGTCCCGTCCCGTCCCGTTGCTGCTAGAGGCGGCCATCGGGACGGTCATTTTTTCGAAGTGAATCCCGTCCCGTCCCGTCCCGTTGGTGACACCGTATGTGTTTCTCTGTGTAGGCGGCGCCATCGGGACGGTCCTTTTTTCGGATTGAATCCCGTCCCGTCCCGTCCCGTTGCTGCTAGAGGCGGCCATCGGGACGGTCATTTTTTCGAAGTGAATCCCGTCCCGTCCCGTCCCGTTGCTGTACAAGTGACAGCGTATGTCTTTGTCTGTGTAGAGGTGGCCATCGGGACGGTCCTTTTTTCGGATTGAATCCCGTCCCGTCCCGTCCCGTTGCTGCTAGAGGCGGCCATCGGGACGGTCATTTCTTCGAAGTGAATCCCGTCCCGTCCCGTCCCGTTGCTGTACAAGTGACAGCGTATGTCTTTGTCTGTGTAGAGGCGGCCATCGGGACGGTCCTTTTTTCGGATTGAATCCCGTCCCGTCCCGTCCCGTTGGTGACACCGTATGTGTTTCTCTGTGTAGGCGGCGCCATCGGGACGGTGATTTTTTCGAAGTGAATCCCGTCCCGTCCCGTCCCGTTGCTGCTAGAGGCGGCCATCGGGAGGGTGATTTTCTCGAAGTGAATCCCGTCCCGTTCCGTCCCGTTGCTGTACAAGTGACAGCCTATGTCTTTGTCTGTGAAGAGGCGCTCATCGGGACGGTGATTTTTTCGAAGTGAATCCCGTCCCGTCCCGTCCCGTTGCTGCTAGAGCCGGCCATCGGGACGGTCATTTCTTCGAAGTGAATCCCGTCCCGTCCCGTCCCGTTGCTGTACAAGTGACAGCGTATGTCTTTGTCTGTGTAGAGGCGGCCATCGGGACGGTCCTTTTTTCGGATTGAATCCCGTCCCGTCCCGTCCCGTTGCTGTACAAGTGACAGCGTATGTCTTTGTCTGTGTAGAGGCGGCCATCGGGACGGTGATTTTTTGAGAGTGAATCCCGTCCCGTCCCGTCCCGTTGCTGCTAGAGGCGGCCATCGGGACGGTCATTTTTTCGAAGTGAATCCCGTCCCGTCCCGTCCCGTTGGTGACACCGTATGTGTTTCTCTGTGTAGGCGGCGCCATCGGGACGGTCCTTTTTTCGGATTGAATCCCGTCCCGTCCCGTCCCGTTGCTGCTAGAGGCGGCCATCGGGACGGTCATTTTTTCGAAGTGAATCCCGTCCCGTCCCGTCCCGTTGCTGTACAAGTGACAGCGTATGTCTTTGTCTGTGTAGAGGTGGCCATCGGGACGGTCCTTTTTTCGGATTGAATCCCGTCCCGTCCCGTCCCGTTGCTGCTAGAGGCGGCCATCGGGACGGTCATTTCTTCGAAGTGAATCCCGTCCCGTCCCGTCCCGTTGCTGTACAAGTGACAGCGTATGTCTTTGTCTGTGTAGAGGCGGCCATCGGGACGGTCCTTTTTTCGGATTGAATCCCGTCCCGTCCCGTCCCGTTGCTGTACAAGTGACACCGTATGTCTTTGTCTGTGTAGAGGCGGCCATCGGGATGGTCATTTTTTCGAAGTGAATCCCGTCCCGTCCCGTCCCGTTGCTGCTAGAGGCGGCCATCGGGACGGTGATTTTCTCGAAGTGAATCCCGTCCCGTCCCGTCCCGTTGCTGCTAGAGGCGGCCATGGGGACGGTCATTTTTTCGAAGTGAATCCCGTCCCGTCCCGTCCCGTTGCTGTACAAGTGACACCGTATGTCTTTGTCTGTGTAGAGGTGGCCATCGGGACGGTCCTTTTTTCGGATTGAATCCCGTCCCGTCCCGTCCCGTTGCTGCTAGAGGCGGCCATCGGGACGGTCATTTCTTCGAAGTGAATCCCGTCCCGTCCCGTCCCGTTGCTGTACAAGTGACAGCGTATGTCTTTGTCTGTGTAGAGGCGGCCATCGGGACGGTCCTTTTTTCGGATTGAATCCCGTCCCGTCCCGTCCCGTTGCTGTACAAGTGACACCGTATGTCTTTGTCTGTGTAGAGGCGGCCATCGGGACGGTCATTTTTTCGAAGTGAATCCCGTCCCGTCCCGTCCCGTTGCTGCTAGAGGCGGCCATCGGGACGGTGATTTTCTCGAAGTGAATCCCGTCCCGTCCCGTCCCGTTGCTGCTAGAGGCGGCCATCGGGACGGTGATTTTCTCGAAGTGAATCCCGTCCCGTCCCGTCCCGTTGCTGTACAAGTGACAGCCTATGTCTTTGTCTGTGAAGAGGCGCTCATCGGGACGGTGATTTTTTCGAAGTGAATCCCGTCCCGTCCCGTCCCGTTGCTGCTAGAGGCGGCCATCGGGACGGTCATTTCTTCGAAGTGAATCCCGTCCCGTCCCGTCCCGTTGCTGTACAAGTGACAGCGTATGTCTTTGTCTGTGTAGAGGCGGCCATCGGGACGGTCCTTTTTTCGGATTGAATCCCGTCCCGTCCCGTCCCGTTGCTGTACAAGTGACACGGTATGTCTTTGTCTGTGTAGAGGCGGCCATCGGGACGGTGATTTTTTCGAAGTGAATCCCGTCCCGTCCCGTCCCGTTGCTGCTAGAGGCGGCCATCGGGACGGTCATTTCTTCGAAGTGAATCCCGTCCCGTCCCGTCCCGTTGCTGTACAAGTGACAGCGTATGTCTTTGTCTGTGTAGAGGCGGCCATCGGGACGGTGATTTTTTGAGAGTGAATCCCGTCCCGTCCCGTCCCGTTGCTGCTAGAGGCGGCCATCGGGACGGTCATTTTTTCGAAGTGAATCCCGTCCCGTCCCGTCCCGTTGCTGTACTAGTGACAGCGTATATGTCTTTGTCTGTGAAGAGCCGAGCATGGGGACGGTGATTTTTTTCGCAGTCACTGCCGTCGCGTCGGGTCCTGTCGCTCAAGTACTGATAGCGTATATGTGTTCCTCTGTGTAGATGGCGCGATCGCGAGGGTAATTTTTTATTTTTTTCGCAGTGCGTCCCGTCCGGTCCGGTCGCGTTGGTGTACTACTGAGACCGTATATCTGTTTTTCTGTGTAGGCGGCGCCATCGGCCATTTGGCTTCGTTGGCTACTGCCTTGTGATGGATGAGTTCGTGTCAATAGGTTGTCATTATCGGCTTTCAATGGTGATGATGATTTTATTGGTGGAGATGCATGCATGCATGCATGCATGTATGCAAAGTGCACGCAAATGGAATAGTCAACTGTTTTATTTTTTGTACTGAAGTGTTAACACACTAGCCCAGCCGCTATAGGTCGTCTGTTACAATCGGTTACGCTTAAATGCGGCGCACGTTAAATGCAGCACAGGTTGTATATGATAAATAATGCAGGCACGTAAAGTATGCACGCAAGTGGATTTTCGCAGCCTAAGGGTAAAACTAAGCCTAACCTAAAGCCTAAGCAAAAACCTAAGCCTAAGCCTAAGCAAAGCCTAAGCCTAAGTTAAAGCCTAAGCAAAAACCTAAGCAAAAACCTAAGCCTAAGCCTAAGCAAAGCCTAAGCCTAAGCAAAAACCTAAGTGTAAGCAAAGCTTAGCTTAACCCTAAGCCCAACCTTAAGCCAAGAAAAAGCCGCGGAACTCAACTTGGTTGCATACATCACCTGCTTGCATGCCAGCATCCT
>JASAMY010002935.1:0-16202 GCA_030248085.1 Paralinhomoeus sp. GSCO2_6 | reverse complement strand
AACTGTTTATCACCCAAATGGTCAGCCACCTTTTTCGTCCCATACGACTCACACGCTCACGCCATATTTTTTTTTCTTCCTACTAATCGTTACCGTACGAATTAAAAATTCTATGTTTCTGCCGCGATTTTGTTAAATCGTATGCACACGACGTTCTCCAATTTTCTTCTCCAAATTCGTTCGCGAACGGAACTGACCATCACAACAGAAAACGCAAGTACAGATACGAACAAATCATTAGTATCAATACTACAAAAATTTTGCATTTCGTATGGACTTTTCTTGGGTTGGCTTGGAAACGGATTCGTGTGCGAAATAAATAGGTATGCTACAGAAGGGCGGAGAAGACCTGTACAATGTATTCAGAGCAATGTGGTACAATGTACAGCGCGTTACAATGTACAGTACAATTTTATAGCGCAGCTGTCACGTCATGGTCATTACGTCGGCGGAATGAATGCGCACTGCGTCGACAACTCAATGACTGAATGGAGTGAGAGAGGGTGCGTTCGCAGGCGCTGCGTACCGGCCCTTTTCTGCGAGGGTCGCGCGTCCCCTGAGTAATCTGTTTGTTGAGTTGGGTTGACTCCCAGCCTATTGTTGGAAAACGACGAAGCGACCACCTTCGGTGGTCCACCAAAAGTTGGCTGGCGCACAGCTGGCGCGCGGTGGGATCAACCGAATTGGTTGGCGCATTCCTCTGCGCCTTGTTTTCTTGGCCGACCTTTGGGCTTGGCAGTGCAGCTGTCGACAACACCTAGGCACTGCCTAGTAGGCAGGACGCCGCGCCGGCGGATTTCTCTCCGCTGACTGTACGCTCGCGGCCTGCTGGGGCGGCAGACAGTGCGGCTCGGCCGGTTGTTGTAACCTGTCGGACGGGCAGAATAAAGGGCGGGGTCGACGCGCCGCTGCAAATGGCCATTCTGCTGCGGGCGGATCCATCTGGATAAATTGAACCGGTCGTCGCCGACGTCGGGGCGCGTGTCACTCGCCGACGCGCCCTCCTCGCGGCCGGCAACGTGTAATTGCTGACGGAGATGGCTGCTGGGCGTTTCCTTGGGCTTTTGTGTCGTCAGCCGTCGTCGTCTGCTGCGTGCGTCCAGCCGTAGTGGGCGCGCCCCCGCCAGCCCGCCCGGCGGCCTTCGTCGACTGTCGGCTCCACTCGGCGCGCCTCAGTCGCCGACCGGCGGAAGCCGCCGTCGGCCGCGTCCCACAACTTGACCTTGGCTCTCATCCATGTCGGCTGTGTTTCGCCTTGAGCATCCTATTGCGGCCGCCGCTCGTCGAGAAACGATGCGCGCCGTATCCGATTGAAGGTGGCGGCAGGAGAGGCGCGCGCGCGCTCGACTAGCAGTCGCTACCGCGCTCTCAGTTTCCGTCGCCCGCTCCTGCCATGCACGTGTCCGTCCCCCTAGAATGAGATGAGCGCGTGAGCCGCATCGTCGCCGCTCGAAAGCCGAGACCGCCTCCTGAATAGCAACGCGGCGGCGACGTGGCGCTCAAGATTGCGATCACCGTCGCCGGTTTTGTCCGCCGATTCCACTTCATGCGCCGTAGCGGCGCGCTGACCTTGCTTGTTCGCAGCCGGAAAGGATAGGCGTGCGACGTTGAGTGGCTGAGTGAGAGTGAGTCATGAGACGGACGGGGGCCCGGACCGAGTGCCTGTCACGCCGTCCCGCGTTCGCGCGCGACAATGCCGCTTTCTTGTGGTTTGGGCTGCCTGGACAATAGGGAGAAGGAGGAGGAGCCGGCGCCGACGACGGCGCCGACCAGCCTCCCATTGCGGGCGGCAGTCGACGGCGACTGTCTATCTGATAGGATCCCTTTGATTTGCGCACCAATCGAATTTGCTCCACGGTGCCCTTTCCCGTCGGGACCGCCAGTCTTTCATGAGCGAATTCGACCGCGACACATTCTTTGTACTTCTTGGACCCTTTTGATTTCCTTTTGCGAATTGTAGTACTTGTACGTATGTACGTTGTTACGTAGTAAATGACGGTATCCGCATACGGTACACTGACTGGAGTGGCGTGCGCAGTAGGCTTAGGCGCTAAGCCGTTTGAATTTGAACGACGTGTCGTCTGCTTTTGTAATTCGATCGGCGTGAGAGCGGCAGCTGCCGTTTGCGCGGCTCCTTAGGCCCAACGAGGGATCTAATCGAGAGACGCGAGTGTCCAGAGCGCGTGCCGTTTGGTGTCGGTCTTGGCTTGGCGCATTCACTGCAGCTGTTGTCCACTTTACGTTGTTTGCGTTGCGTTTTTTAGATTGACGTCCATTCGGTGTCGACATGGCGAAAGTGGTGTCGGAGAGGAGTTTGGGCGGCGTCGGCCCCCAGTTCTCGAGAGCGCCGGCGAGCCGAGGCGACGACGATAGTGGACATCCGTTGAGGTTCGTTCCCTGTTGCGGCGGTCCGCGCGCGGCTCTATCGTTTGTTTGCGGTACCACTACGATTTGCGCGTCGTCGCGTTGACTAGGACCCCCTCACCCCCCCCCCCCCTCTGCGTTTTGATCTATGCCGCCGGCGCCTGTGAGGCCATCCCTTCACCGATTGCCGAGGGAGCTGAAAGTCTGACTGCCGACGCCGCCAGCAATGCGAGATTTTATGCAATTGGCCTTGAGGTCGGCTCCGACCGACGCTGGTTCCTCTCCTGCGCTGCCGAATGACCAGTGGACGATGGCTGAGGCGGATGAAGCCGGCTCGCTGTCGTGTGGGGGCTGTCATTTGAGGCTCCGTGTCGAGCTGTGGATGCGCAGTCGGTCGGTGGCGCGCCGGTTCTGCTGACGCGGCGACGTCGAGGAGGGCTCTCCGTCTCGCAGTCGTCGCGGCGCACTTGCCATTGTGCCGCCCCGACGACGACGACGACGACGACTGCGCGCGCCCACGGTCCGCCGGAATGCGTTGACAGCCAGCGCGCGCTGTCGCTTCGTTTGCCGCGCTCGCTCTCTCTCCTCGCCCGGCATATGCGAGTGAGTGAGAACGGTTTTCTGCGCTCTCTCCGCATATGTCGACGTCGTCGTCGTCGCTCCCACTCCGTCAGCCGACCCGCGCGGAGTCGGCACAGGAATTTTTGTCTTCGGTCGGCGCGGCGGCGGATTACTCAGGCGACGGGGAGGCGTTGGTTGACGTTGCAATTCTCTATGGAATGTTAACTGACGCGACGGCGCGCGCGATTTCGATTCGAAAAAAAATGGGGCGAGTGTTGTAAATGTACCAGCTCAGTTTGTAGGGAGTCCCCGGCAGAGGAGTGGCGTCGTCTGGGCGTGGAGCCGCTGCTGAGTCGCGGCCTGTCGAGCTCGTCGCTCTACCACAAGAAGACGCCCAAGATGGGACTTAAAGACAAGAGAAAGGGCGCCGTCCGCCAGATCGGCCGGCCGACGCCGATTTACGCGGCCAGCGAACAAAGCCTGCCCGACCGACTTTCGCAGGCCTTTCGGGGGCTGTCGGCGCCGTTCCGTCACCACAACAACCAGCAGCCGACGCCGACGCAGCCGTCCGCTGTCGCCGCCGCTCCAACGACTCCGATCGCGGCCAACGGCTTGTCAAAGGTGCAATTGAGCCGTGCCCTCGCTCGCCCCCAGTGACTGACTGACTGACCTCGGCGGATGCTGCAGCAGGCCGGCCGATTCGGTGGCGCCATCGCCACCGACGACGTCGTCTTCTTCGCGTCGGCCGGCACGACGACGACGACGACGACGGACTCGTCGCTGACGGGCAGCAACTCGACGGCGAACTCGTCGGCGAAGCTGCCCTTCGCTCTTCGACGCAAGAAGGCGCCGCCCTGCAAGGCGGCGCGCAGTCGGCAGACCGTCTCCCAGTACTACGAGACGCCGGAGGAGGGCGGCGCCCCCTCGCCTTCTGTAAGCGTGGCGGCGATGCGCAAACAGCTGCTAACCCTGCCGTCCGTCCTCTTGTAGCGGTTTCCTCTGGGCGAAGCTGGCAACCCGACCTCGACGAGTTTGGAGCAGCTACGCCAGATCTACAGAAGCGCGCCTGACTTCAACGAGTTGTCCTTCGCCGAGGCCGACGCCTGCTTCGTCGGCGCCGAGGACGCAGAAGCCGACGCGCGTCGGCGCCGACCGCCCAGTCGTACGGCGCACTCGAAGCGGCACGAGGAGCGCGTCGCGTCCTCGTCGCCGCCTCCGCCCCTTCCGACGGTCGACGACGCGACCGAGAAGCAAATGACGCCGAGGAACAGGTTCGTCACGAATCGTGACTCCGCGTGACGACGTCGCCAGCCCCCATGCCCCCCCCCCCCGATGAGTCGCGCGCGCCCGCTTCCCGCCTTTGTAAGAATTTTATCTTATGGCATCTTTGCGCCTGTGGAGGGACAGTCGGAGCGGCCGCGGGCCCTTATGTAATTTCGGATGCCGCAGCGCTTCGCTTCCCTTTGTAGTGAGCGAGTGCGGGTGGCGCGGTGCAGCGAGCTCGGGCGGGACCGCTATGTACAGTGCGGCGGAATGGCCTCACCGGCTGTCGCAGTGGATTCCCGACGGGAGGGAGGCCCTTCTCACGCCCATTGACCGTTAGCGCGCCTGGCAGCGCGGACAATCTAGTCGTCGCTTTCGCTATCGTCGACAACCCTCAAAGGACGGGGCCCCGGATTTGGCGGCTGCCTGCCACAGCGGATTAGAGTGTCCAGTTTGAAAAGTCGCAAAGAACAACAGCGCCCTGTCCACGACTGCAGTACGTCGTTGCAGACACAGCGGCGGGCATCACTACGCGAACGTCGACTTCTTGCTGCGCGACCGGCAGCAGCCGAACGAGCCGCGCTGTCTGGAGGTGACGCCGCCCGCCTGCGCCGTCATGTCGGCGCGCGGCCACTCGCCCACGGACAGCGGCTACCGGTCCGTTCCCCGCCTTCTACACGTCGTCAACGGACACGCGCCGCCTTCCGCCGAGAAGTCGACCAACTCCGCTGCCGACAATCACGCCGTCGTCGACCTCTGCCCCACGGACACTGCGTCGTCGACGCCCTCGCCGAAAGGGACGTCGGCGGCGGACGAGTCTCGACTCACGCAGTACCACCGCAGCGCCAGCTTTGACGGCTCCAATTCCGAGACGGGCAGCGTGAGCGCGTCGGCCCCGGGCGGCGGCGGCACGACGAACGTCTGCCTGCCCGAGCAGTTCGGCCTGGACCGCTGTCCCAAGCTCGTCGACCTGGAGCGCGCGCCCTGGGACGAGAGGGCCGTGGTGCAGGTGCTGCAGCGCGGCCGCACCAAGGCCTACGCGCGACACATCGCCGTCGACGTCGTGCCGAGACTCGTACGCCTCCTGCAACGCCCGCTTGTCAGGATCTGTCGGCAGCTGCAGAGGCTCTGCGCTGCGTTGTCCAAGTGCTCCAAGCACCACGTGCAGGCGGCCGTCAAGGTTCGCCTCTCAATTTCCTCATCCAACTCGATTAAACAATGAATTGTGAGTTCTCACTCAGATCATCCTGCCCGCCCCGCTGGCCGAGAGCTGCGTGAAGGCGGGCGTGCAGTCGACGGCCTTCTACGCGATGAGCTGCGGCGCCTCTTCTCCTGCCGACTCGCTGCGGCAGAGCAAGAGCCGGAGGGCGTCGCTTCAGCTCTCCGTCGGTGACTTCTACCGCTGGATGTCCGACGCTAAGGTTTTTCTTCGCGTGGTCGTCTCTCGGCGTCGTCGCAGCGTAAGTGTCCGCCTCGTTTAGGTCGCGCTGTGCATTCACGAGCAGGCGGCCGTGTACTTGACGGCCGTGATGGAGTGTCTCATCGAGGAGATCATTCTCCACTGCTTCCAGTCCTGCGGTTGGTTTGTGTGTGCGCCTGTTTGGCGGTCTTGCGTCGAATGGGACTGCGTTCGATTCCAGACGCGTCCCCGACCACGATGCTGTCTGCCGACGCGCTGGAGGAGGCGTTGTCGTCCAGCGCCGACTTCTGGGGCCTGCTGCAGCCGCACGAGCACCTCATCACGAGTCGCGCCTCGTCCGGTCAGTTACCCGGCCGCGCCGACCTCGCGTCTCTTCCCCTGCTGACGCGCGCGCGCGCCCGTTTCCCGTCCTTACGGGGCGACGTGAAACTCCGGGCTTTTGTTGGCCCGCCGCCGACGCGACGGGACCTTGATTCCCTTCGCCAATGTCCGTGAAATGGGACGCGCGGCGTCCGCGTCTAACTGGCACCATTGTCATCGATGACAAGAGCGCGCCCCTCGATCGGCCCCGCTTCATTTACTTATTGGGAGCCTTGACAATCTTCTCTGAGACGGACGAGTGGGAAAACGCGGGTTGGGGGAGGGAGGGGAGGGGGGGGGGGGTGCCGTCGACGACGGAATTGGGTTTCTCTGGCTGAGGAGGATACGATACGGCACATATGGTACATGGCACGTGCGTGGTATATGTACACGTGCCATGTACGTACACGGTAGATGTACGTCCCATGTATGTACATGGTATATATGTACGTACATGGCACATACATGGTACATGGCACGTAACATAGTATATATGTTCAAGTGCTCTCTTGTTGCAGGCGCGTTGTGTCTGTCGAAACGGACGCTGTCGATGCTGCTGCAGCGCACGGAGTCGGCGGCCAAGCCGCCTTCTCGGTCTCTGGTGAAGAACCTCGAGCAGTGTCTGCTCGCCACCTGCGTGGGCACCGTCGAAGAGCTCGGTGCGTGTCCCGGCTGCGTCGGGTCAGCTGTGAGAAATAACGGTCTTCAATGTCGCAGGGGAGCTCGTGAACCGCGTGACGTCGCTGACGGAGGGCGGCGGCGGCTGGTCGGCCGACTTTCGGGGCTCGCACAGCTCCTTGAGCGACGGCTCGAAGCAGCGGCTCGTCTGGAGCCGTCCCGCGCTGGAGGCGCTCTTCTACTTTATGCGCTGCTCGCAACTGCAGCACTCAGACCCGCAGGCCGACAACGGTCGCTCCAAGCACGTGCAGCTGACCTTCGAAAGGCGCGCAGAGTTGTTCGTTTGGGTTTTAGAACGTGTCGCAATGCCGCACAATTCTAGGCCGTTCGGATTGCCTCCGCTCGTCGACTGGCTACGAATCGCCGAGGCGTTCGCCGACTTCCGACAGGCGTTCGCGGTCGACGCCGACGACGTTCGGCAGGCGTCGACCGTTCTCATTCCATACGCGCATCAGCCGACCGCCTGCGCGGCGGCCGCGCCTTGTGCCGACCTCGAAGACGCCCGGACGCGGCCCGGTTGCGACCTCGAGTGGGCGGTCGCTTTCGACCAGCTGTCGGTCGGCAGAACGGCCGGCGTCGCGCCGAGCCGTTTGAACTCGACCGACGAGCGGGGCCTGACGCCCTTGATGGTGGCCTGCGCCAGAGGGGACTGGCACGCGGCCAAGGCGCTCGTGGACGCGCGGGCCGATCCCAACGCCGTCGTACCCGACCAGAGGTCGGCGGCGGCGGCGGGTCGACGCGCCGGCGGCGGCTGTCCCCGCCTGCTGCAAGCGCACTCGGGCTGGACGCCGCTCTGTTTCGCAGTCGCCCGTCGGGACCTGAAGATGGTGCAACTGCTGCTGCAAGCCTGCGCCGACGTGGAGACGGAGCGCATGACTTCGGAGACGCCGCTCCAATTGGCCGCCATGATGGGTGGGAAAGAGGGAATCGCGGCGAGTGGCGAAAGTCTTGGCACCTACGGCTTTTGCAGGTCACCTCGACGTCAGCCGCCGACTGCTCGCTTGCTCTGCCGATCCCTTCTACTCCACGCTCTGCCTTGGCGACGACAGCTGCGCCTCGGGCGGCGCTTCCTCTTTCCGACAAAAGGGTTCGGCCTGTCCCCTCGCCTTGGCCGCTTCGACAGGACGACGCCACTTTTTCAAGTTCCTACTGTCCAGGGGTTGGTTGGGTGTCGGTTTTTGTGCTTGCTTGAAGAGATCTGTACCGAAAAGCGGTTATAGCGCAACGCCGAGCCGTCAGCGTCGACGACGCCCAGAAGGAATTGAGCTTGGCCGACTTTCTGCGCGAGGAGGAGGGCGGTCAGAGACAGCGGCTCTCGCGGCACGTTCGACACCAGGCGTCCGACGCTCCGACGACCGCTGCCGACCGGTGGGGCGATGGCTCGACGAGCACAGCCTCCTCCGACGGCCTGCTCGAGACGAAGTTCACCAAGCAGCAACTGCGCTCCCTCCAGCACTGCATGTACGAGGCCGCGGAAGCGGGCCATTTGGACATCGTCATGGACCTTCGACAGATGGGTGCGTCTCGCAGAAGATGAAACGTCGTCGCCAGGCGAGACAAGGCTTGAATCGGCACACGTTTCAGGCGTCCAGTGGAATTTGTACATTTGGACGCGCTCGCTGTGCGCCGCTCACCGTCAGCAGCGGCGGCCGCTCATTCAGCTGCTGTTGACGGACCTGGTCGCGTCGGCGGGCGCGGCCGACAAGAGTCTCGTGGACGAGCTCTCCTCAGAGTTCATCGACGAGGGCCTGGGCGTGCTGGTCGACGTGCTCCGCTCCTCGACTCGACACGCCAGCACGATGGCCGCGGTCGCGACCATTCTCAGTCGGCTCTACGGCGCTGTCGATCCCCTGCAGTTGGATGACGACGACGGCACCTATAGCTCGTCGGGCCAGTCGTCGACCTCGGGCCGCGAACGCCGCGTCGTCGATCCCTCCTTCGTCAACAGCCGCCAGCTGAGCGACGTCTGCTTCCTGGTCGACGGCTGTCCCTTCTACGGACATCGACTGGTGCTGGTCAACGCCTCGCCCGTCTTTCGCCGCCTTCTCCTGTCGACCGCCGACGGTGCCGAAAATGCGGTCGACTCCTCCTCCAGCGCTCCAATACCCGTCGACGGTATCGACTACGACGTCTTCGAGGTACTGCGCCGCCCGGCATGCGACACCCGTCGGACTGCGCGCGCTTTTTAGTTGCTCGTCGACTACATCTATCGGTGCTCGCTCAACGAAGAGCTGCTGGCGCGCGAGGGCGGCAGCGAGGAAAGTCGTCTGCTTCCACTCTTGGCCGCGGCTCGGCGCTTCGACGTGTCGCCTCTGTTCCACGTCTGCCAAGTCCGCTTGAGCGGTCTGGTGACACTCCACAACTGCTGGGTCGTCTATCAGTCGGCTTTGGTGAGTGGGCATTTTGGCGCGTTCAATGGGCCCGCGTGTAGCACGCTAATGAGACGATGTTTTCAGACGAGCTCGGCGTCGGCCCTGGCGCAGTACTGCGAGGGCTTTCTGCTGCAGCGGCTGCCGGAGGCGCTCGCGGACAGGCAGTTGGGGTCGACGGAGCCTTTGCGGCAGGCGTTGGCGACGAGCGGCGGAACGCGCGACGTGGGCGCGGCGCTGACGGCGGCGTTGGCGCGTCGACTGCACGCGCGGCTCGGCGACGACGTCGACGACGATCACTGAACACCGACGGACCGCGCATTGATTACGACGGAAACGAACTTGCGACGACCGCGAGTGCGCACTTTTATTGGCCCCCCGGGGACGGACTGGGCTCCCTCCGACCCTCCGACCCTCAGTTGTTTGTCGACGATGGCTCTTTTGACTGCTTTCGAACCTGTGCAGTGCATACCGAACGACTGCGTAAGCGCGATGAAGTGATTTCGTTTGCCCCACCCCGTTTGTTGCTCTTGGTCATAGGTGGCATCGCATTAGCTTTAGCGTCCGCACTCTGCGCTGTTGTTATTATACTTGCCGTTATTGTGTGCCAAATGGGACATCGGTGTGTCAAGGGAAGGAAGTCGTCTCTTTTATGCGAAAGAGACAATGCGAGGAGAGCGCAAGCAGCATCCATTTGCTCTCTTCTTTCTTGGGTGTCTCATTTCTGCTGCCTGCGGCTTGCCTCTCTGTTTGTCGAACTGTTTGTCCAACGTGGCCGGCGCCGACCGACATCTCATCAGGCTCGAACTCGGTAGGACTCGGTCCATCCCCGCAGGGGGGAATTAAGCCGGGAGTGCAATTTTGCAAACGGTTGCAATTACCAACTGATGATGATACGTCATCAGAGCGCGATACTCTATCGCCCCAAGTCAGCAATTAGGGCCCCACTGACTGCCTTGGGCAACAGCGCCAACAAGCAGTAGGCGGCGGTGGGCGTTCGACAGGTGGATTGTCGCGCGGGGTCGTTGGCCGGCTCGGCTCGGTTCTCAGTCGGCGGCTTCGTCTGTCGTTGCCGGGTAACTGGGACTGATTAGGAGAGGCTGGCGACCACGCCTCTCTCCCCCATCGGGGACGGCGGCGGAGGTGTCGAGGCCGTCAGAGCGGCCGGCCGCGTTGCCCCGATGTCTCAGTCTGTCGCCCTGCCGCGACTCGAGCGGACAATGGGCGCGAGCAGCAGCGTCCAGCGGCAGCGCAGCAGCCGACAACGGCTCGTACAGGCCAAGTCGGTGGCCGGCGACGACCACGGCCGGACGAGTCGCAGCAGGAATTCCGGCGCCGTCAGCGAGGCGTTCCGCCAGAGCGCCGGTTCGCTTCTCCCCGTGCCCCTTTTCTTCCCGGCGCGCCCTCCGAGTGACTGTTGCGCTTCTAGCCGACATGTCGCGTCGACCGTCCGACCCACGAGGCCGGAGCGTCTCGCCACGTCAACAGAAGAAGAAGAGTCGCGAGATCGAGCGCGAGCTCGAGAAGGAGAAGTTGACCCTCCTGAAGACCATCAAGATTCTGCTCTTGGGTGAGAGGCTCAATACTGCTAAAAATATTAAAAAAACGGAAGGGAGAGGAGAGTACGGTAGTCACGCATAGCTGAATGGCCGCTAATACTTCCCGTTATATTTAGGCGGCTCGGAAAGTGGCAAGACGACCGTCTTCAAGCAAATGAGGCGAGATAATGTTCTTTGAAGTAGAAACGCAATGGCTCTTGCGCGCCTTTTGCACCTATCACAAACAAATCCGGCCACATGTACAGCCAGGTACGTAACGCACAATGTAGCATCGCCCGCTCACACCTAAACATGTCATATACGGTGCGGGTATGTACAGTATGTACTGGCGCCCTGTCGTTAAACGAACTCTGACATTTGCAGCCGCAAATCAATCACGACTTTACGATTTCTTGCAGAATTCTCCACTTGAACGGTTTTACCAAATCAGACGAGATCAACTACCGGTTCCAAGTGCACGCAAACGCGGTGACGGCGCTGCATCAGCTGCTGGCCGCCTGCTCTCGCTTTCGTCTCGTTCACGACACCAAACTTCAGGTTCGCGCGCCGCCTCGCTTGGGCCATCTCTGCGCTTCTGTTGTCTGCCTGCGTGACTCGTCGCTCCGCTCTATTCTCGACTTGCTTCCGGGGCTGTTTTTGGTTTCGGGTTCGCCGCATGACAGCTGCTTCGCTAAGCGCCGCCGAGATTGCCTACCGATTATAGGGCCTTGTGACGCGCGCCGAGAGGCGCAGGTGCAAACAGTATGGGTTGTTGCTTTGCAGACTCCAATCAAGGAGTTCCTCAAGGTGCACGAGCGCGCCTCGAGCGACGGCGACGTCGACCTGACGCCCGAGATGGCGGCGAACATGATGCGCGTCTGGCAGGCAGAGCCCACACAGGCGGCCTACGCGCGCCGATTCGAATTCCCCCTGCTCGACTCCGCCAAATAGTGAGTCGGCGGCCAAATTGGTGGTGGGAGTTGTGCAAGCTCGACGGGGGCGCGTCTCTAGCTTCCTCGACAACCTGTCGAGACTGGCGGCCGACAACTTCGTGCCGACTCACCAGGACATTCTCTACTGCCGCTTCCGTACGACCGGACTGCACGAGATCAGCTTCTTGTACAAGACGCTGACGTTCAAGTCGGTGACGAGACGCCTAATGGCTTCGCATTGACGCACGACGCTGCCCCCGCTTTCCCATCTCGTTCGCTTAAATCACCTTTATTTTTAACGGGTCTAAGTTTAGCCGTTGCTGCTTAGCACTTTCCTCCTCAACACTTCCGTATGTCTACTTGGGTGCCCAGCACGTAAGCTCGTGTCTAGGCCGATTTCAATGTAATTATTGTAAGGATTCGTTCGACGATGGGGAGAACAGGACGTACCGGGTGGAAGGGTCGGTTTACGCGGGTGACAGGACATCCAGCCGCTGTCACCATAGTAAAACGTGACTCCATCCGCCATGACGGAGAGGGTGTGGACGTCGCCTGTCGCGCCTGCAGGATGGTCGACGTGGGCGGGCAGCGGTCGGAGCGACGAAGTGGATCCACTGCTTCGACAACGTCCACATGGTTCTGTACATCGCCTCGCTCGCCGACTACGACTTCTGCGACCCGGACGAGGACAACGTCGTAAGCGCTCCGTCCACGCTCTGCCGCGTCAGACGCGCGTACAGTACGCCTCCCAATACAGAACCGTCTGAAGAACAGTCTCGAGATCTTTCGGTCGACCGTCACGAGCGAGTACTTCCGACACGCCTCCGTCGTCCTCTTTCTCAACAAGAAGGACATCTTCGAGGATAAGATGAAGAAGACGCCTCTCAGCGTCTGCTTCGACGACTACGGCTCCGGTGGGGGGTGGCTTTGCTTGGTTGTCCCATATGTTGACATTTCGACAACTTTCCACTGTTCAGTGGCGATCGAGGCGCCGGACGAGGTGGCGAAGGCGACGAAGTTCATCAGTTCGAAGTTCCAGAAGGCGCAGGAGGGCAGGAAGGGCCGCTTCTTCGCCTTCACCACCACGGCGACGGACACGAAGAACGTGGAGCGCGTCTTCGCCACCGCCGTCGCCCACATCGTCGACCGGAACCTCAGAGCGACGGGACTCCAGAGCTGAGCCGCCCGCCGTCGCCACTGAGCTTTGTCTACTCGCCCGGCTCCTCTCGTAGTTGTCGCTAGTGCGCCCGTTTCTCCGCTGACTCCATGCGCCGCGCCAAACCGGTACTTTGAAATAAAATTATGAAAATTGACTATTTTCGCACAGTCGTCAATGAAGGCACTAGCGCAGGTGGAGCAAGGCTGACATTGTCGACTACTCGTCGTTTCGTGCGTCGTGTCGTTCTGTTCGAGACTCCAACGCACTGCTGCTCATTGTGCACCGACTCGACGCAACAGTACTATGAGGGAGAGAGTAAAAGCGAGCGCCGAAACCACAAAACTGCTAAAATATTGACTCGCCGGCCGAACAAACGAATGCGCAAATATCGCAAATTTGCATTACAATTAGCATTGCAAATACGAGGGGCACTGTACCGATAAACGAGGGATACGCTTCTTCTACTACGATTTGCACTCCGCCAAACGGGAATTCGACCTTAGCAACGGGGGGAGGGGGGAGGGGGGTATACTGCTACGGTATGTTGCGGAGCTGCGCCGAGACCCCTTTGCATGTTTATATTACAGTATCTGTGATGGTGATGACACAATTCCACATAATATGTATTTATTTTATTTATTTATTTATTTATTTATTTCGGTAACGCGGCACCCACAGTGCAACAAAACACAACACAGCGCAGCAAACACACGGTAGTGTAATCATGGGGGAAGGGGGCATCAACTCACGTCTGATTACAACGAATCATCGCTTATAGATATGTATCCCATTTATAAAATTAAATATGGCCAATTATTGTGTACGGGCAGGGCAAGGTCGCCATGTAGCTCAATGCTACGCACTGTCAGGCAGTCAGAAACAGCTGAGTTGAGCAACCCTCCGAGAACGAGCAGTCTGTGTATGTGACTGTGAATGAGCGAGACCGAGGTCAGATTACCTACAAGTAGGTTTTTATGATCTGACCTGTTACATATGCACATATATAGTGCACTACGATTACGATCAGTTGGACACGCTTCAGCTCAATCAAAAAGCGATATCAAAAAGAATCAGCTCAATCCATCCAACAGAGCTCTTGGTGTGCTATGTACACATTTTGAAAAAAAAATGGCGCAATTTTTTTTTTAATGTGCTTTGCGCGATAAAATTCTATGAAGGAAGAATTTGCAGGTGGCTGCAAAAAAAGGTGAATATGTGACGCTCTTTTGTTGGAGCCCAGTTTGAAAAGAGGGGTATCAATTAAGGCATGCCTCATTTATGTATAGCCACTTATGCTTTGCAGCTGATCAACTTCAGTTTGAACAAACTGTGTATAAAAACCGAACCAAACGCAGCAACACGTCACATATTCGGCATTTTTTGTGTTCGCATGCATGAGAAAGGAGCAGTGGCAATTATAGGACCTAACTGGGGAATGGAACACCCTGCATTCACATATGCCGCACGACTAAACTCAACGTGGGCGCGAGACAGGCAGGAAGGACCCCAGGGTCTTGCACATGGACCACTATGCAGATGTACGCATGTACGCACGCACGCACGCAAGCACGCACGAACACACGCACGCACGTACGCACGCAAACACGTTGTATAGGAGCAGTGCGTTATTGGGTAAATGCCAAAAAGGAAATGGCGAATGGAGCCAGTACCATATGTATACCTACACATCACTAACTGAACTGTAGTGGGATTGCACATCTCACAAATGTTAGCAAGGTGCCAATTATTTATGTAGGAACTTTGGCTGTGCCAGGTCGATGGTAATGACCAGAGATAGATGAGATGTGAAAGGATTGCTGTTGCGTTTTGGGTGAGCGATAGCTGACACAAAAAAATGCCAAATATGTGACGTGTTGCTGCGTTTGGTTCGGTTTTTATACACGGTTTGTTCAAACTGAAGTTGATCAGCTGCAAAGCATAAGTGGCTATGCATAAATGAGGCATGCCTTAATTGATACCCCTCTTTCAAACCGGGCTTTGACAAAAGAGCGTCACATATTCACCTTCTTTGCAGCCGCCTGCAAATTTTTCCTTCATACAGTGTTTTTTCGTAAGACAAACATCGATGCGTAAAACCTATACAGGCACACGCACGCACGCACGCAGGCACGCACGCACACATGCATGCATGTACGCACGCACGCATGCACGACATATAGACCATGTATGACATATGTAGCATGTTCGGTAGAATCCCTCGAGTGCAGTAGGAGACACTCATCATACAGAATGTGAGCATGTGGATTAAAAATAGGTACGCATGTATTTTTTTGGTTGACCAAAGTTGTGCACAACTAATTGTCATGCAAATGATACAAAGCAGGATGACCAATCAGCAAATGGCACAGCATGCAGAGAAACTACAAACAGAAGCCACTGCGGATAATTGTGTGTGTGTGCGTGCGTGCGTGCGTGCGTGCACTTCTGCAGCGCCCTATTGGTTCATCGGAGTGTAGTGGTGTAAAGAATCAGCTCGACCTACGCGTGGAGGTGGTCAACTTTTGTATTTTAGCCAAAGTGATCTTAGCTAGCGATATCGATATTTATCGATTATCTCGGAAGTGAAAATATTTTGGTGCGTGTTGACTTCAAGGAAATGAAATATTCTAAATCGAAGGGCCGTCAACTTTATTATTGGGCGTTGAGGCCATCCGACCTAACCACAAAGAGATATCGCCATTTCCCGCTATCGGTATAGTGGGGCTGGCATTTTGGTGCGTTCAACTTGGTCCAATTGTTGAAAGGAACACAAGTCAGGTCACGACAACCAACTTTCTCCTTTACAGCGAAGCGCTGCGACGCACCGTTAGAGCGCCTATAGGGCACAAAATTTTGGCCCAAATGTCAAAGGAAAAAATCGATAATTGGATAAAATGGGCAGTTTCTCGACATTGGTACAACCGAGACGGAAATCCTTTGGAGGAAGAATTTGTGATCATCGGTCGCTTACACACGCTGAGTTTCATCCCGATTACCCGCGCCACTCACGAGTGGTGCTCCAGAAACTGTGTGGAGAACACGAAAAAAAAAACAAAGACACTAATCGGAGACATTTTTGGACATTTCCCCTTAACGCGCAATAATTCCGAAACGCGCTGTGGTACGTACGGTCCCCTGGTGAATGCGCTTCTTTTGAGCCATAACGCGCCGAAATCCGTTCAGGCAATGAACAGTTATAGGCGATCGCAAATTCAAATATCCGCATTGTGAAGTCGTCACATATTAGGGTTGTACGCTGACGCGTACACCCTGATATCTGACCATTTTTCGCCTACCGGATGTTACGTGCTGACCGTACGCGACTGACTACTAAGTCAACTGTTGTTACAGAAACAGCATTATTGCATCGTAAGGACTTATTGTCCGAGGTAAATTTGCAGTATAGTACAGTGGTAAAAAGAGGCCAAGAAATGGAGCGCCTACCTCGAGCGGTGCTAGCGAGCGTCTTGGCGAATTTGTCGCTGAAAGAAATCGCGATGCTCAGAGAGACGTCGGCGTTCTTCGCGGTCGACCTCTTCCCGCCCGACGGTCGCTGGC
>JASAMY010003216.1:0-16178 GCA_030248085.1 Paralinhomoeus sp. GSCO2_6 | reverse complement strand
TAAAATACTGCGCGTTGATACGATAAAGTGTGAAAGTAGTATTAGACGCAGCACGTTTAAATATAAATTCTGGATACCGTGTATGCAAAATTTACATGCCACTGCAAATATTGCATGTAGTTTTTTTTTGTGCCACTCTAAAGCGCAACGTGCAGAGCGAACCGGCAGAAGCCAGTAACATATACGTACTAAGTATGTATGTATGTATGTATGTGCCTCGATTTCTTTGCACCACGTGTCGAGACTAGCGAGCGAGCGAGGGACAGAGTGAGAGCGAGAGGGGTTGGCGGCCGTGCCAGCAGGGGGAGTGGGCGTGGATCACTTGGGGCCGAGGTACATGGACTGGTCCTTCTTGCCGCCTTGCAGGGGAGGCGCTGAGGCGACGGGTCGGCTGGCGGCGGGCGGAGGGGCGGAGGAAGCGACGATGGCGGCGGCTCCGCGCGATCCCGGCCCGCCCATGTAGCCCTCGTTGAGGCCGCCCATCGCCGCGCCGCCCATGTACTCCTCGCGGCCGCCGGCGCCCGCCGGCCGGGCGAAGTAGTCGAGCCGCTGGCCGGCCACCGACGCGCCGCCGCTCGGCGCTGGCCCGCTGCTCTTCTGCATCGGCACGTACGCGCTCTTGTCCGCCATTCTTCCTCTTCTTCTTCTTCTTCTTCGCTTAAGCAAAAGAAAATAAAACAAAATTAAAGGTAGCTAAAGTGTGTTCCTTCTAACTCCGCCGCAGGCGCTTTTAGCGTCACCCAGACCAGTCGCGGCGCTTCCTGCGATCCCAGTCGCGCACGCTCTGCGATCCCAGCCCAACTACAACAATCGCTCGTCCAGCCACATATAACAAAACATTTTCTTTTCGTTTCAATTTGTTCTTATTTTCTTTTTGTCTTCCGAAAGACGAAAGCCGAGATGGCGTCTCTTCCGCCGGGCGAGATCCTGACGCAGCCGCACGCGAAGCTGGTGTACAACGCGCCGTTTGCGGACAAGCACACGTACCACGTGGCGGTGCAGAACGACGGCAGCCGGCGCATCGGCTGGGCCATCAAGACGACGAACATGCAGCGGCTCTCCGTCGACCCGCCGGCCGGCTGCCTCGATCCCAAGGAGTCGGTGCTGCTGGCCGTCAGCTGCGAGGCGTTCGACTACGCCTCCGCCGACACCAACAACGACCGCGTCACCGTCGAGTGGACCAACGCCCCGGAGGGCGCCGCCAAGCAGTTCCGCCGCGAGTGGTTCCAGGGCGACGGCATGGTCCGCCGCAAGAACATCCCCATCGAGTACAACCCCTGAGCCCCGACGCACCTCTGTCTGCCGTCTCCGTCGTCCCCTCCCTCCCTCTCCTCCTACCTCTTCTCCCAGTGATTCAACGCTCTCCGTGGACGTGCAACCAGCGGTTTTTTCGAAAAACTGGTGACCTTACACTGTCAGCCAACACTGCAGCCTTACACTCGCGCAAACCGAAGAACAACCGCCGGATAAACTGAGAAAAACTAAATACCGTATAGAAACTGACTGACTAGACTGTAAATCTCCTGCAAAGGTGTCGTCTGGCCTGTCGAAACGCGCGCGTTTACCTTGTGTGTTCACGACTGTTGTGTGCGTCACTTGTGCTTCATGTACTTGTACTCGTGTACTCGTCTGCGCTCGTACATACGTACACGGTTCACGGTTTTTTTGTGCTTGTGTAATGCGCGTGTCGTTCGACAAATAAAAATACAATACAATACAACCATCTTCTGCATACTTTATAGGGCTCAGTCGAAAAGATGAACGTATGGCAAAAATAAGGTCGGACGTTTAGTTGAGTAGTTGAGTAGTTGCATAAAATGCTGCGCGATGATACGATAAAGCGTGAAAGTAGTATTAGACGCAGTTTAAAATTTGTTTAAAATTTGAAAGTTTAAAATTTGCATGTTTAAATATAACTTCTGGATACCGTGTATGCAAAATTTACTTGCCACATGCAAATATTTCATGTAGTTTTTTTGTAATAGTAACTGTAAAGTAATACGTGTAATAGTAATTGTACGGCAGCGGAACCCTTCTTGCAGCCCGTAGCCCCCCACGCAGGCGCACGCGTAGCTTCTGAACACCGTCGCCTTGCGTCAGCGGCGCGGCGGCGTGGGGGCGCGCGCAGTCGACCTGGCTGGTTGATGCAGCGCTGCTCGCAGAGGACCGCGCCGCTGACGCGACACTCGTCGACGTCGGCGCAGCATTTGAGGTCGGCAGCCAGCTCGAAGCCGAGCGGGCATGAGCAATTGGGACCTGCGGGCACGCGGCGCCGATCGAACTGAGCGCCGTGGGGAGACGGCCGTAAGGCGATGAACCCACCGAGTGGAGTGTCGGTGCAGTTGTGCTCGCAGCCGTGGCTGCGACAGTGACTGCACAAGCCTCCCTCGTCCTCGGCCGACAAACGCGCCGGCCACGGCCACGGCCACGAACTGGTTTCTGTTGTTTGTCGCCTTCTGTAACATCAAACGCACATGTGTATGCTAGCTGTTCGTGTACAGGCCACAGGGGGTATTCGCGAACGCGGCGAGAGCATTGTTGGCGCTATAAGCAAATACCCCCAGTAATCGAATCTCCCTAGTTTTGGAAATTTGGCGGAATCCGACTTAACGTGGCGTTCGCGAACGTGCCTTGATACGTTTCGCCAGTCTGTGATACGCTTTTTAGTTGCACCGGCAGGCAAGGAGATATTTCAGGTCTAGTCACTGCCCGCGTCGACGTCTGGCAACGCGCAAAACATGACAGGACACACCCAGTCTGACAGAATGTGCCTCTCGCTCTCGATTCAGCAAACGTACGTCGATGAACAATCGTTCGATGAACGATGAACAAACTGCACACTACGGAACGCAACGCCAGTTTTTGTTGTAAAACACTAGGGAGCCACTTTTAGGATTCTGACGAACGAATCGTTTTTGACAGCGTTGTACGCGGTAGAGTTGTGTAGCTCGAAACATGGAGGAGCGGAGTCGGCTGCGCTCGGAGCGGCTGCGCGTCGTGTCGGGCGTGGTCGTGGGCGTGGTGGCGACGTTCGGCTCGGGTCTGCTCCTCGACTACAAGCTCATCGCCGACACCCTCGCGTCCAAGCCTCACAACTACTCACAGACTGAGGGTAGACAGCAGCGCTCAGACTGGCGTTGCCGGCTGATGACGTCGCGCCCGCATTTAGTGGAGTTGGTCTATTTCTGCGGCCTGCTCGGCCTATCGCTGGGCCAGGGCAGCAGCTGGGCGCTGCGCAGAGTCAGCGCCATGTGGCTCTGCGTCGTGTGCTGCGTCGCCAGTCTCGTCTCCTTCCTGCTCGTCTGGAGCGCCCGGCTGCCGCGCCATTTCGACAGTCGCGCGCCCATCGCCGGCCTCTGCTACTTCGTCGCCGGTCCCCCCACCCCCCACCTCCTCTAGCTAGAGCATCGCTCGACTCGGCCGCCCACATACGAATGCGCAAACCTTTCATTGCAGGACAGAGCGCTGCCTACCTCTATCACACGACGCTCTTTGTCAACTTCAAGAATGCGACTAAGCGACACAGCGGAAAGGCTTCTGGTGCGTCTCGATTTGCGCGTTTGTGGGCGCGTGGATGGACGGGCGGCCTTTCGCAGGACTATTGCACGCGTCCTTCTGCGCCGCGCCTTTTCTCATGTTCGTGGTGCTGCACTCGATCGGTGTACGACCCGAGTCCTCTGCGATATTTCTTTGTCAAGCTGGTATCATTTCACTGGCGAGTTTCTGCTGCATCCTCTTTTTGAGGTGAGAAGTTGCGGAGGAACAAGCGATACTGAATTTGCGATCAAGCGGATGTGTAGGGCCGGGTAACAAAATTGAGAGGAGAGTGCGCTCCTTGACGAGCCCCCCCCCCGTGCTCTACTTCATTCGATAGTGACAGCAAGCACAGCTAGAAGCAGTAGCGTCAGTTCAGGTCCGTGAAGCGGGTGAAGCAGTCTGCCGCGCTGCCGGTAGGCGGCTCGTCGATGGTGGGCCGGCGTCAGGCCCGTGACGCCGCTGCGCCGGTCGCGAGGCCGCTCGGTCGACCGCCGAGCGCGCCCGACGTCCGAGCGTACACGTCGCGCGCCCTCGAGTGGGACGACCCCATCACTTCGGACACAGGTTCGTGCGGGCGGACGCGCGCGTCGTTTATGGATGGTCGTTGCAGAGGTGGGCTCGGAGGGCGACATGAGCGACACGGCTAGCGTGGACGAGGACTTCGCGGAGCTGGACGCGGCGCAGTTGACTCGAGTCGCTGCCAGCGCCGAGGACCCCCTCAGCGCCGCCTGTCGTCCACTGCGACTCTTTTCGTATTACCCTCCATTGGTGGTGTTCGCCTGCTCGTTCGCCGGCCTGCTGCTGCTCTGGCGCCAGCCGGCGGTCGTGTTCGGCACCGCTGCCGTCTCGGACGGCCTCGCCTGGCACGCCGCCGTCGGCGCCGGCGTCCTCCTGGCGGCGCCTTGCGCGGGCGCGCTCACGGACGCATTCGGCGGAACCGCGGCTCGCCGCCTGCGCGCCGGCAACCTGATCTTCTTGGGACTGCTGGCGCACCTCATGTCGTTGGCCGCTTGCGCAGCAACCCGTCTGAGCGGGCAAGAATCCAGTGGCGACGGCGCGTTCGGCGTCGCGCTCGTTGGCGGCTTCAGCTCGGGCCTGTTGTGCGGCCTGCTGTTCACGTGCGTGCCCTGTCACCTGCGCGCACGCTTCGGCGGCACCAGCTGGCTCGCGTTCCACTGGTCGAACCTGCTGTCCGCCGGTCTGCTGCTCGCCTGGGCCGTCGAGTTGCTGGTGCGCAACTTCGTCGGCGCCGACGACGACGCCTCTCGCTGGCTACTGCTCGCCGTTCTGGGCGTGCTGCATCTCTGCTCCCTGATCTGGAACTGCGCCTTAACCGCCTAACGCTGATATGGTCATATTCCGTGCTTACACTCGTGCTACTGGACAATGATGTAGCCACCCACGCGTTCGTTCTGCCGTGTCGGCTCGTATTGCTGCGCACGCCATTCTATTCGGCACGAAGCGTGTGCGCGACGGGACTGAGGACAAGCGATCCAAGCGGAAGACCAGAGACGTGAGGCTGCAGACGACATAGCACTCCTTCCCGGACTACATCACGACATGATGACACGCGGGCGGCGGATGGGGGGGGGGGTTACGGATTCTGAGTAAAGCTGCTCAGCAGGGGGTGGGTGGAAGCAATCGTTCGTCATATCAACGGGTCTCGCTCGTCAAGCGGCAAGGCGGCGAGGGTTACAATCCAAAGCGGGCACGTAGAAACAGGGGGCTGACGACACGCACATTATGACGCGCAAGAAACTGCGAGAATAATGAATGAGCAGCAACCAAGCGGCGGGCGGAATCTCAGAACGTCTGGCGAGTGCGTGCACGCGTACTCCTCGAGCACTTTTCCGAACGCGCGGACACCGACTCAGTGGGTGGAAAGGGAGAGTTGGTCGGCGTCGGGGCTGGCGAGCGGCGCGCTACTGTCGGTCGAGAGGCTGCTGCGCGCCGCCGACGAGACGGCAGCGGCTTCGGCGCCACTGCCACCGCCCCGAGCGGCCGATGCGGCGAGCGCCGACTCTAGGAAGCCGATGCGGCGGTCCTTCCAGTCGATCTCGTAGCGCAGACTGTCGATGTCGTCCTGCTGCCGACGACAGTCGGTCGTGAGGAGCCGGCAGGCCTCGGTCGTCTGCGACAGCTCCTGCTCTAGGTGCTCGAGGCGACGGTCGCGCTGCTCCGCCGACGCCATCAGCTCGCGCACGCGCTGACACTGCGCCACGTAGAGGCCGCGCAGCTTCTCGTCCCCGCCCACGCTGGCCGCGCGCTCCTCCGCTGCGACCTGGGCGCACACCGACGTGCACTGTCCACTGACACCGACATCGGCCCACAAGGTGGTTGAATACACACCTGCTGGCAGGCAGAGTCGACGACGGGCTCGGTCGGCGCGACCGGCTCCCTTGCCTGTGGTTGAACGGCTGCTCGGAATCGAAAGGGCTTAACAAGCGCGGTCTGTTCGTCTCTCGACTTCTTCAATATGGCGCCGGGACCGATCCGACCCGGTTTCGTCGGCGTCCGTCTAAAACGAGGAATCAGTGAGACAGTAGGACAGGAACTGTCTGCAGGATCTTGATGCGGGTCGACCCAACGAACTTGTTAAGAGGGGAAGCGACGGGATCGGGGTGGTTTCTCAGCGGCGTCTGAACTCCAGTAGCCGGCTCGACGTCAATGATGCGAACGTCGGCGCCATCGTCATTCTCGGCGGCGTCGACGGGGGACGCGGACGACGGCGGATCAGAGTCGACGGATGCCGAGGAGATGCGGCGCATCTTCGAGGGCGAGTGGCTCGTCGAGGCGGGCGCCGCGTGCGCCAGTCGGCCGGCCAGAGAGGGCGGCGAGCGGTGCCGCGAGAACTCGTCGTTCGAGAAGTAGCCAGACGGCACAGCGGGCTCCGGCTCGAACGACTGCGGCCTGGCGCTCTGCGTCGCCAACACCACCGCCTCTTCCGACACGGGCGAATCCGTCTCCATCGACTCCCTCCTGTGGGGGAACGCGCGAGCGTGGCAGACCCGGCAGACTGCCGAGGCCGACAAGCGACAAACTTTTCAATCGAAGCCATCTTGCATCGAACGGCCCGCTCTTTCATGAGGTCCGGGTAGTCCTCTCTCATGGTCACGTCGCGGTAGTCGGGCTTCTTCACCTGGAGAGAGATGGACCACAGAGTCGACAGGGCGACTGCGAGAGGGGAGGGGAGGGGGGGGGGGAGGGCTCGTGCCTGTGAGAGGAAGCGGAACTTGCGCTCGTTGTTCACGTCGGCGGTGACGAGCAGCGCCTTGTTCTGTTGCTCGCCCGCCGTGGGGCGCCGGCGCAGCAGGTGCACTGGCTTCGAGGTGGCGCTGCCCACGGGCGCGCTGAAGTTCTGCTGGGGCCGTGCGACGGCGACGAGAAGGGGCGCCTTGCACTCCAGGCCGCACAGCCACTCGCGCGCCGTCAGCGCCGGCGTCGCGCTCGCCGTCGGCGGGTACAAGTCGAATTGGAAGCTCTGACTCTGCACAAGCCGACGCGTCCACAAGGGAGGGGGGGGGGGGGCGGGCGACAGCACCTTTCTGGGCACGATGAAGGAGAGCGGCTCGACGAGTGACTGGGTCGAGTGGAGCTTGTAGAGACGGAAGACCTCGCAGAGCGCAAAGTCCAGGCCGCGCTTGGGCATGACGCCGAAGCCGCGCTGCGGCTGCTGCGACTGGTACTCACTCAAGAAGTGCACGTAAGGCGCCGTCGCCGACACCTCGTAGTAGCGCACGTTGCCGTCGCCCTGCACGACCACTGACGTCATGCGACGAGACAGACGGAAGGGAGAGAAGGACCGACCTTGCCGCCAAGGTAGAGAATGTTCAAGTCTTGATCGAAGAACGGAAAGACGACCGCGGAGGAAGCGTCGAGGTCGACGAGGGCGAGTGGTTGGCGCAAGTCGCTCTGAAGGAGGCGACGCGTCGCCCGAGCGGGGTCGGTACCGTCGACAGACAGTCGCTCGTCGAACCTCGGACCAGATGGCCAGCTGCCGCCGGTGGAAGCCGCTGGAGCCGGTCGTGGCCAAGAGACCGAGCTGCCCCAGGAAGACCACCTTTGAGGTCTTCGTGCCTTCGTGACACACTGTCGACTGAAACGTGTGGGCAATGGGCATCGTTTGAGAGCGCCTCTACCCGGGGCCATTGGGGGCGCCAGCCCGCGGTCTGCGGCAGGAGAAAGTCGGCACTGACATGAAGGAGGGCGCCGCGCCGGGCGTCGAGCAGGCGCAGTAGGCGGTCCTTGGAGGTGGTGGCCAGCAGGCTGCCGTTGTAGTTGAACGCGAGCGAGTAGATCGTGTCGGCGTGGCAGCGCACCGACGCGACGCACTCGGCCGTAGAAGCGTTCCACAGCAGCACCTGCGCGCGCGCGGTCGCCGTCTCGGCGGTGGTCGGTGCCAGCCAGTGCGAGGGCCGGGGGCGCGGGGGCGCGGGCGCAGGGACGCACGAAGCAGTCGAGCGCGGCGGAGGCGAGGATGTTCTCGGCCGTGGGATGCCACTCGACATAGGTGACGCGGCGCTCGTGGCCGCGTAGCTCGCAGAGCCAGTCGCGTACGGTGCTGCCGGCGCTGTCGTCCCCGATGTACCACAACTTCACCTCAACGAGCAGACAACGTGACGAACCGAGCGCCTACTCGCTCGACAGTCCACCAACACAACCCCGCTGCCAACCGTGCAATCGTCAGAGGCGGATGCGATGACGTTGTCATTGAATGGATTCCACTTCAGGTCGGTGATAGCGCCTTCGTGGCCGCACACGCGTCCAAAGTGGTAATTGACTTTCCCAACCTGAACAGAGAATTCATTTCCTCGGAAGCAGACGTGTTCCACCGACAGAGTACACGTTACGCGCAAGTGCGGAACCTCAAAAGCAAGCACGCACCCATTTCAGTGGCAGGACTTGGAAGGCGCCGCCGCCTGCGACGTCGACGACGGCGGCGATGAACTTTGGGTTGACGGCGCAGAAGCAGCTGTCGTGCGCCGACGTCGACAGTCGGATGCCCTCGTAGCAGTGCTCGCGCCGCGCCCCTCGCCCGTAGACGTGCCGGAAGCGCGACGGCCGCACTACCGGCAGCGGGGCAGGCGTCGACGCCTCGCTCGATGATGCGCACGCAGAAGAGGACGCCGCGGCGACCATACCGACTTTAGCGGCACTGCTATTGGCGACCGCTGTCGCTGCCATCGGGCGCCGATTACTGCGCAATTCCTCAGCGTCTTGTAGCAAGATCCCAACAAAGTGAGAAATACGGTGGCCAAAACGAGAGGTACGGTTGGCGCAAGATTTTGATTTGTTTGCAATAGATCACGTCGCAACACCAAATTACGTCCAAGCAACCTAAGATTCCGATAGCACGTAGCATAAATGAACGAAGTACGTAAGAGCATCAGTACCCCCTACATATGTTCATATCAATTGATTTAAAATATAACAATTTATAGTTAAAAACCGAAATTAAACTAAAGAGTAAAGCCGTCTAATTTCGCAACCTTTGAATGGGGACTCTGTCGTTGACTGGGGAAGTGGCCAGCCCGTGCGCGGTGGACACGACGCTATTCGTGGTCGCGGCGTTGCTGGCGCTGTCGCTCTCGGTGCTGCTGACGGCGGCGACGGTGGCGCTCGTGGTGGTCGTCTTCGGCCGCATGCGCCGCAAGGTGGACGCAGTGGAAAGCGGCGTACACAAGGTCCTCCTCCTGGCTGTTGCCGGTCGGGACACACTGTCGCCTAGGCGTGCGCGTTTGCAGCTCATGGACGAGGTGATGCAGGCGATGCTGCCCGAGACGGTCATCAAGGTCTTCAGCTGCGAGCCCAGCCCGGCCGCAGCGGCACCCACCGGCAAGCTCGACAGCCCCGCCAACACCGACAAGTCAGGCACGGACGACGGCGTCGCGGCCCCCACCGTCGACGACGCCAACAAGACGGAATAGCGATCGACCCAGGAAGACAGTGCTGCTTCACTCTACCGATTCCTCAGTTGAGCAGCTCGACAACCCGCGCCGATGGTATTGGTGATCTTCGAAAACAAAGAATAGCATTTAAACCGTAAATAAAAAATAGTACATGAAAATTACGGTTTTATGAGCTCCGGCTGTTGGCTCGTTTCGACCAAGTCAATCAAAATGCTTTGAAGTCGGCTTCGACACCGTGTTGTGACACCTTCCTTGGAGCAGAGAAGCAAGACCATGTAGGGAACAACTAGAATATTTAGGATATTGACAATCGGATATTCCAAGCAGGTCCACTTTAAAAAGTTCCGAGGGCCATGCAAATGCAAACAGAAAGGTGGCGAATGTGTTGTACTACAAAGGTACTCGTACATAGGCCAAAATTAAACGTCAGACAAGTGAAAGTTACATCGACAAAAGTTCACAAAAACCGAAAAAGCCCCAATGGTCACATGTTATTTCTGACTCTAGTCTCAGCAAAAGTGGGGGGGTAGTTGTTGACTTATACTGGTACTTTTTGGTCAAAAATGGGTCTTAATAGAGCCCAAACAGTATAGCTATTTTATGGTGATATTACACTGAAAAAGCACTGAAAACGCCAACATTTACTCACATTTTTATTTTTCGACAAGGTAAAAAATCCCTTGGGAATCTTCCCCTCCCCCAAGTTGCAGGTACATATGCTGGAGTGGAGGGCGCATAAAATATCATAACCAAAGATCACATCGCCTCAAGATGTTGACGAATTCAAATTGATACGCGCCTGCATAAAAACACATGAGACGGTTGATACGGTTGTCTTAGATTGTCTCGGTTGCCATTCGAATACTGCGCGAATACAGTTTTGTTTTTTATAGAATTACTGTTGCAATACGTTGTCAAGGTGTCGAGAAGATGGCTGCAGACTTGGGGAATGTCGACTTGTCGAACTTGTCTTCTTCTGAGCGCGACTCCATCATGAGCATGGTCAAGCAGCGGTACGCCATGGCCAACGCGCAGGAACTGATTCTGGTGCGCACTTACCATGGAAGGGTCTGCCGACGAACGCATTGTTCATGGACACACGCACGAATTGCAGAAGTTGTCGGAGAAGTGCCTGCCTACGTGCATCAAGAAGCCGGGCACCTCACTGAGCAACGGCGAAAAGGTTAGCTGCAGTGCATCCACACGCAGCTCACACAAACGCACCGCTTTTAGCAGTGCCTGTCCAACTGCATGGACAGGTTCATGGACACTTGGAATCTGGTCTCGCGCTCCTTCCAGCAGCGGCTTCAGACAGACAGCGGACTCCAGTAAGCGTTGCTTGCTCGCTCCTATAGGCCGTGTCACTCTGAAGGACAAGAAACGAAACCTCGATGTTTTCTAGCATTTTCGATTCAGTCAAAAGGCTAGGATGCTGAAGTTTCGTTCTGGGTTCGTAAATGTGACATAGCTTTAGGAGAGGCGACGACGTGAACTGTTGAGTTTGACGCCTAGAGCAATGCGCTAGTTGAAAGAGCGATTTGGATTCGTTGCCGTGAACTGTTGCGCAAACCGAAGCTAGGCATTTGGCGCCTTTGGCGTCGCAGTTTACGCAGCCAACACGCACGCCGTGACCAGCAGGAACGAGTACAGGAGTCGCGCGCGTCGATGCACACAGTCAACTGCTTGTTGTTGCACTGTCGCCTAAGGTCGTCTGGAATCGTCAGTTTGCCAACGTTTCTCCGACGCCGTTGGCTATGTGCGCCTCGTTCCGCTCCGTCTCGCTTGGCTACAATGGTGCTTCAGCTGTGTCGGGTGCGGGACGGGTTGAGGCGGTGAGGAGGCGTGACACGAACGAGATCTCCGCGCCAGAGGGCGCCCAATTCTCGTCTGCAGAGCGCGACGGCGACCACTGAGAGGAGCGTGAAGGGGACGAGGTAAATCAGCGCCGGCTGCGCCATCTCGTTCATGAGCATCAGCGCGCCGAAGGTCGTCACGAGGCCGGCAACGTAGGCTAAAAGCAGCGGTACCTGTGCCCCGGGGGGGGGGGGGGGTTCGACCGGAGAGTGGTGGTGAGTCACCGAGCGAGCTGACGAGTCCGTAGGGGCCGAAGCGGCGGCCCGCCATGCGGTCGACGCCGAAGCAGAAGCCGACGAGGAAGGCGGGAATGACGACGTCCCCATAGCCGAGGATGCTGTGCCGGAACTGCAGGTCCGTGGCCGGGTCGAAGCAGCGCAGAGTCGGCTCGCTGAGACGGGGCACCCGGAAGAGAATTGGGATCTGTAAGGCGAGGGCACTGGTCCGGGGCGAGCGGGCCTCGTCCCAAAGCGGCGCACGCTCTCCGGCGGTGCTGGGGCGTCGACGGGCGCGACGGGTGAGACGCGCCCTGGCGCGGCATTGCAGCTCGCTCCCGTCGCCACTTGTACCATTATGCTGCAACCATCCTGAACGGACGACCGGCTCGTCTAATTCTCCTGTCCGTCTCGCCATCGCGTCAGGCGCCGCTCACTTTTGTGATGTACGGAGTTATGAAGACCATGAACAGGTCGTAGAGAAGCAGTAGAACCATCAAGTACGTCAAGTACTAAACGGCACCGACTCAACGCGTCGGCTGACCGATTCGGTGAGAGCGTGCGCGTCACCTTGAGGTTGGGAAAGCGAGTCGTCTTGATGATGTGGATGCAAAGGCACACTCCCATCGCGTCTTGCAGAATGAAAGCGTAACTGGAAGCGTACGAGCGGCGTTGCGAGCCTGTAGCGAGTCGCAGCAGGCGAACGACGAACGTGTGATTGCGGTAGACGAGCCAGAGGCAGGCGACGGCGACGCCGAAAAGCAGGAGGCCGGCGCTGATCCAGCGCGGCCGGACGCGACACCACTGCCAGTGGAGGAGCTCGCGACGCAGCACCGACCTCGTGAGGTCGTCGACGGAGACGCAGACGCGGCACTGGCAGCAGGGCACGGGACCCAGCAGCGCGTCCAGACAGCTGTAGACCGACAGCGCCGAGCCGACGACGAAGACGAACACGAAGAACCACACTGAACCAGGCTCTTGACTCTTCGCCGACACCCATCTATGTACATCGACTGGCGCCCCGTCATACCGGCGTAGTCGCGAAAGTAGTAGGCGGCCAGCAGGACGACGACGATAAAGACGACAAGCACGATGACGGAGGCGGTGGTGATGGGCGTCGTGCTGGGCTCCAGCTCGCCGGCCGCCGCACCTCCGCTGCTTTGCTCCCCCTCGGCAGTGGGCGGCTGACGGAGCGGCGCGGCGCCAATGTCGGCCGCCTCTGCGGCTGGCGGTTGCGGGCCGACGGCTCCGTTGTGTCGGGCGGTGCTGCTGTAGGTGGCGTCCTGCGCCAGACGCTCCTTCGCCTCCTCCGCGTCCAGCTCGCGCAGGTGGCTGTCAATAATTGGAGCCTCACAGCCCAGTAGTGTCCAGCCACCTCGCCACGGCACACAACGCACAGTTTGTGTCGGCGCACGCCGGACCAGAAGCCGCCGACGACGACGCAGAAGCTGCTGATGAGCAGCAGTACCAGCGAGCTCAGGTCCAAGACCGGGCTGGACGGCCTGTAGAAGCGGAGCCGCAACCTCTCGCTTCCGTTGTCTGGGCCCTGCAGAGAAGGCGGTGTCACACGACACCGACGCGCGAATGGGCAGCGCGCACCGCGAATTCGTCGAAGTCGGAGCGATAAATGTAGTAAGCTGGCAGGCGAACGAGCGACGCGTTCAGATTGGGGTCGCCAAAGTCGGACGAACGAAAGTCCCGGTATCTGCCCATAAAGCTGCGGCCCTTCTCTATGAGAAAGAGGCCGGCGGAAGCGCTCACGTTCTCCAATTTCCCCATCTGAAATGGAGCGGCAAATTTGAACGTACGAACCGTACGGGTGGCCTTCGCCGGCGACCTGAAACTGCGTAGACCAGTCGAAGTAGCGCAAGCCCAGGTTGGGACACATGCTCGTGTGCCTGCCTCTGGGCCCCAACTCCTTCACGCGGTACAGAAGCGGCACCACGCTGCCGCTGTAGTTCTGTCGCGCTCCCGCATCCGCGCATCCGCCCAAATCCATGGGCGCATCGTCCCAAAAGCGCAGAGACAGCGCAGCCTCAACCGAACCCGCCGGCGTCTCTCCAAAATCCCCCCCCCCTCCATTAGACCGCACCGCTTCGGCAGGCGAAGGCGCCAACACGGCCTCGCTGCCCAGCTGAAAGTTGACGCAAACGAGCGACTTCCGAGCGCTGCCGACTGTCGAAACTTCCAGAAAGGCGTAGCTATTCGTCGCCCTCCAAGAGCCGGTCGGCCGAGCCATCTACGCAGAATGATACGCGTAGACCGTTGCCACCCCGACCCAATGAATGCACCAACCACAGCGGTGACGAGCAGTAGCGCTTGTAACGTCGTCATGTTCACGCGGCGGCTGCTACGTCTGGCACACGTTACTATTATGGAAATCCTGTGCTACTCTTGTAGTAGCTGTAGGCAGTAGGGGTGATAAAATTCTACTGTTATGGCTACCCTAAAAGCAGTCGTCAAGAAGCAGGGCGTCTGTTCCCAAAAATGAGTACCCATGAACGCAGAACAAAAGGGACGACATCAGCTTTTATATTTCAGCAGACTGTACACGAAATTTCAGCTGAACAAAACGAAGTCGTCGCCTTCTGTCCAGCCCGTGTCTCTGAGGAGTCTCTCAAAATTCCCACCAGTCATGTCCAACTTGACGCAGACGACCACTGGCGGTTTGACCTGCGCTAGAGGCAGGATCGGCACTCGTCGGGAGGAAGGCCTACTGGCCGAGCCGGAAGGGGGCTTGTCGAAGCGTTGGTAGAAGCCTGCGTTGTTGCGCCAGCCGTCGATCGACAGCAACACCGTTTAGTGGAATGGAGGCGTGCACCTAGCGCCAGTTTCTTGGCGTCGACATCGCAGAAGGCGGCCACGCGGTCACGGTGGCAGGCGGCGAGCGACCAGAAGAGACGACGGCCCTGCTTGCCTGCGTTCCAAATCACGAACGTCCGCCAGCGCTCGCAAGAGAGGACGCGCCGTTCCAGCTCGGCCACCCGCAATGTCCAGATAGTCCGCTCGTCCACGCCCAGCGTAGCGCAAGCCGAGTGGTAGCTGCGCATGGACCCACAGGGCTGTCGACGGCCGCGCCAGCAGACAATCCGTGAGGGGCTACCGGTACTGCACGAGACAGTCGTCGACTCTTCGCACGGACGCTCCCAACTCGAGCGCACGGTAGAAGAAGACCAAATCTTCGGGAAAACCCGAGCGTCGCTCCACGAATCCGCCGACTTTGTCGAACAGCTCTCTGGAGCAGAACCAGGTCGGCGCCACCACCGTCGGCCCGTGCGACGTATAGATCTGTACGCGTTAGCGCCTGTGTGTCATCTGCGCGTCATAGCTGGGCATGGAAAACCGAACCTGTCGCTGTAGCTGCGTCGGCGAGAGCCGGTTCGCCCAGGCCGTGTAGCGCGCGGTAGAGGAGGCAGGTCGGCGGACGAAGCGAGCGCCGACCAGCGCGAGCGGGCCCGCGTCGAGCGCCGCCTCCAGCTGCCGGCAGAGTCTCTGGGGCAGCATGACGTCATCGGCGTCGAGGAAGCAGAGGAAGCGGCCGGCGCTCTGCTCCACCGCGCGGTTCTTGGAGTGGCCCACGCCGCCCGGCGTCGACTCCAAGCGCGCGCCCAGCGTCACGCGCAGCCGCCGGCCCTTCCCCAACGATTGGCAGCGCTCTCGAAAGCGCTGCAGCGTCTGCCCAGACGAGTCGGTGCTCGCATCGTCGAAGGCGGACACCTCGACTGTCAATGCACTGTCGTCTGCCGCGGCGATGACATCTTGTTCCAACACACTCTGCAGCGCCTCCTCGAGGAATGGCTGCGCATTGTGGACAGGCATTATGACGCTCTGAACGATGCTAGGTTGTGCGGCATGCTAGGTAGTGCACGAGTAGTGCAGTGCGCAGAGCGATTGGCATGTGAATACTCACGATGTCGACCGATGGAGGCGAATCCATGCTGACGAATGAGAGTCAACTGCGAGTCATATGTAGCATTAGCAGGGGCGAAGCAGACACTGACTGACACACATGGACGTATTGTATAGCATTAGCCGGTCACGAGCCACCGTTGCCACGCAACGTGTGCGCGGCGACCCACTGATACCATGCCGCCAACATACCGGACGATACCAAGAACTGCGGTCAGTGGGTAGGACCCACAGCAAACGTGACGGCAAAACTTCGCGACAATGAAGATCGAGTATCAAAGTGACGTATGCAAATTGTCAAAATTTGCATTTGTTGCCCGCTGCACGCGTGTTGTGGCAAGAAACCAATGAAGTGACAATTATGGTAGCCAGAGTGAGAGATACGGTAGGCGTAGGCTTCACCTTGCTTGGAGGACTAAGGCATGGGTTAGGCCTAGACTTAGGTTTTGTGCGTAGGCCTAGGCTTAGTGGTCAATCCGGCAGCTTTTTTTTTCGGGGCGGGGGTCTCCAGACGGAAACGTGGGGGGGGGGGGGGCGAACGTCCAGTTTAGGTACATCTTTTTGAAATAGACAGCAAAAAAGATGCCATTTTTAGCCTGAGGATTTTGACAACTTTTTCTGAACACTGCGCAACTGCTGGTTAATTTGCTGGTCCTTGGTGTGCGGTTAGGTTCGTGTGACATTCAGTTAAAGCATCGGCAGTTACGGTGTTTGCGACGTTGACGTACGCAAAAGGTACATTGTACCTACATAC
>JASAMY010000127.1:0-16219 GCA_030248085.1 Paralinhomoeus sp. GSCO2_6 | reverse complement strand
GTCTAAGGCATGTAAAGTGCGTGCAAGGGAGCAACGCGATCCGACACCGAAATCTATCGCTTTCGCCCATTGTTGGGCAAAACATGCGTAGAGCGGCTCTGAAAACCAAAATTTTTCGATGGCAGACAAATGTATTGCTGTGGCTCTATTTGAAAACTTGGCTCCCATGCGACGTTTGCTCCTAAACACCGCAGAAATTGCGAAATTTTTTGCCTGCGGCGCAATTGAACACAACTTCAAATCGGTGCAGCAGTCAATTATCAAATCGGTGTCTGTCAAATCGGTGTACAAATGCTGTCATTAGTTGACATGCACCAATGTCAGCTGCGGCGCTAAACCTCGTCCGCACCTTCCAGACAGGAAGCTAAAAATTTTCCTCTGAAAGTTGCACCACCCCCCCCCCCAATAAAAAATTCCTAGATCCGCCCCTGAAGCAAGTCTGCTGCATTTGGTGCATGCATCCATGGATAAACCTCCATGCCCTTCCGAAAGTTCTTGGCTGATCATGCGGCTGTAGACGGGATGGCGTCATGGAGAAGGGTATGCTATATGGGCTATGTTGACAGTCTCATAGCGTTGCCCTAATTTAACAAACAACCCCCCTCCCCCCTTAAGTAGAGTACGAGTTGAAGTTGAAGTCTGCTAGGTTCTCCACTATGGAGAGTCTGGGACGTCATTGTTTTATCCTTTGGCTAACAATGGGGCACTATTAGAGAGAGAGAGAGAGAACTACTATTGTAGAATTTTTTGGCACACGTTGCATATTTCAAGCCTCGTACCCCATGCGAAGTAAAAACAAAACAAAAACAAAAAGTTCAAGCATACAACATTGAAGGTCCACTTCAGGTGTGGTGTCGTCATCGTGAAGGCACTGGTGGAGGACGAACCCTTTAAGGTGAAGACGGAACCGGAATGGGCCAGCACAGAGGAACGCCGATACAATATCGATGTGGGTCACTGACCAAGCCGCCGTCATGCAATATTTAATTTGGTTCGAGCATTTGAATTTGATTCTGAAGCATTTTCAAATGTGATTTGAAGAACAGAAGTCTATAATCCCATCAGATCACCGCTCGCTGGAGTGATCCTACACAAATAAAAAATGTGCGAACTGCGAGTCTTTCATGAGAAATATGCCTACGATATCCTGACAAGATATGTGCAGCGTGTGTGCGTGCGTGCGTGCGTGCACTTTAGTGGGGACGTTCTTTACCACCCAGTACCGTTTTCTCGCGTTTACACCACCGGCCCTAACGGCCATAAAGTCTGAATTGCGGAACAAACAGAGACACAGAAAGGGAAAAGGCGACCGATGCGGGACGTCAAAAGAGTCGTCAAAAGCGTCGACTTGTTTGCCGCAATCTGTTCGTCCTGACTGACACCCTTAGTCGTACAAGCGGAAATTGCAACTGACACCACGCAGAATCCCAAGCAATGGACGCTTCTCACTAAAAACTGAATTGCGTGGCATGAGCAGTCTCGAGTACTCGAGTTCCACCAGCTACCAAAGTTCCGACTACACGTCCGCCCAGCCGCTGCTGTTCCCCAACTCGCCTGTGCCTCCATTTCCACCTGTAGGTGAAGTGGCACAAGAATCATCATCAATGTTGAACAGGAATGCGGAACGTGATGTGCAGCGAGAATATCACTGCTTTCATGTTGCTTGTTTCTGAATTTTTAAAATAATTTCAAAAAAATTGCAGCACATCGACGAGTGGGTTGAAGAACTGAGCGTTGTTAATGCTGAGAGGCACGAAAGAGAGACGCACATCTATGAGAAACTCGATGCAGAAGACACCGACACCGATAATGCCAGCGTTCAAACCTCCTCAGAGCAACCAGCTTCGGAGATTCAGAACTATTTGCCAAGGCAGCCTGGTGAGACCATTGGAGCAGCACTGCGGTTGCATTCTTGCTTACGCAAAGATTCTAGTAAACAGTTTGGTTGCAACTGCAATATAAAAACCGGTACAGCTTTCACCCAATCCCCAAAGGGAGGCGCATGGCCCAGCTGGTTGAGCGTTCCCGCTTTCTACCAGTGTCCTGCTGCCGTCAGATGTCAACCGACCTCACAACTGGCCAACAACACAACAGCATTCAATTCAGCATCGGCACTGCCAAGCGGCCCTCCAGCTGCCGCTGCCTCGTGGAAGGGAGGTGTGATCGTTGTCGCGGCATTCACTGCGATTCTCTTCTTCTGCCTCTCCGCCCTCTTTCTTTTCTTCTACTACAATCACCGACTGCCGCGGTGGATCACTTTCAAACGCGAGAGAACGTTTCCTCCAACGCGGGAGGATTCTTCGGCCAGAAACAGTTCCACAATGAATGTAGTGCACGTTGTTGAGTGGAGCTCGTCAGAAACGCCCAAAATCCGCCCAAATATGCTGCGGAGGAGCACATCGGCGGCGCCGTTGGCAGTAAGCAAGACGATGGCTACTGCAGATTCAGGTATTGGTCAAGTGTGCCCCTTTCTTGAAAAGTGTATATAACTGCCCTTACAACTGTTTCCTGCATTCTCTAAGTGCTCCAGTAACGGAAAAGGGAGGTTGTAGCCCTTTGCGCGTAGTACCCCTGGGGTCCACTTGAATCGTATAGTATTATAGCGTGAGCATCCCAGTTGGCCGCCAGTCAAGTCGATTGTTTGTCTAGGATCCGACTATGTGATTCTGTCGTTCGGGGGCAGTGGAGAGAGCGCGACCGAGGTGGTGGAGTTGGACGTGTCAACGTGGACGACAAGGGTTATGCGCAGGGACATGCCGCCGAGAAGCGGACACGTTGCCGGTCACCACGAAGGACTGACCATTCTCGCCGGGGGACGAGACGCCTCGGCTGTCCCACTGCTCTACGACGGCCAGAGCTTTCGGGAAGCGGTTCAGCCTCCTGAGGTCGTGCAGCAGATGCTCAAGAACAACAACATTGGCGCCGTGGGCGGAGTCATCGGTGAGTGGGTGAATAGGAAAGGGGGTGGCCTTCATTAGAGAGCCAGTGTTGGTATATCTAGCAACACTGACGTTCCATCAGCCTTCGGGTTCAGGCGCCAACTTCTACTTCTGTGGGGGAGCGAGCGAAGCGTTGGTGTTGTCGAGGGCGTGCTACGTGTACGCCTTTCATGGGAACGCGTGGAGTCGTCTGCCGAAGGAAATGCCCTTTGAGAAGCTCTACGCGACTTCGTCGGTCTACAAGGACGCGCTGTACATCATGGGCGGTTCGCAGTACGGAGGTCACATACAGCGCAATTTGCTGCGCTTCAACGCGACGACTGGCGATTGGAGCTCGCTGAGAAGAACAATGGAAGACTCAGTGTGCGTGTGCACTGTACTGCATACAGGCACATACAGCGATTTCCCAGGCACAACAACACAAGATTGCATTGAGAACCGAACTGGGCAGTATACACAGTACACTAAACCGCACTCGCCTGCAATGTGACACGTGCAGGCTTTGGGGAGTAGGCCAAATAGAGACAGTCGTGGCCGCGGCCGGAAGCCGGCTGGCCGCAGAGAGTTTTTCTCCAGCCGCCGGCTGGCTCCGGCCGCTATGTACAGCTGGTTTGTTCCCGAAACAGCCAGTGGCGAAACAGCCGGTGGCGAAACACCCAGTGGTACATAAAACAGCCACTGTCAACTGCTGTTTTGCCACTGGCTGTTTCGGGAACATGCCGTACAGCTCCCGGCCGGCCGGCCGGCCGCCAAATCGCGGCCGGTGCCCACCTCTATTGGGGACGGGGGCGTTATGTACAGTGCTACAGTGCATACTGCACATACAAGACACAGTGTGTGTGGAGGGTGAGCCACGGTTCTGTTTCCAACTTTGACCGCTCCCCAGTTTTCCGTCCGCTATCCGTAAAGTAAAATTTTAACAGTTACTTACCTAGATACCTACCTGCAAAGTTTCAGCAGTTTGCGAAGCCTAAGAGTTGTGCACAATTACCGTACAATTTTGTTTTGAAGTGCGTTTTGAAGCCCTGGATGCTAACCACTGCACCATACTCGCACGCATTCAAAACGCGTGCGCCCACTTGGACACTGAGTTCTGCTCAAAAATCTGTCGTTCTGTCGCGGACCGTTGCAAAAAGTTTGTCGCTGTGGGGGTTCCGCAACTTTGAAAACCGGTGATTAGGCGTTTCGGCAACAAACAAGAGGTATTTTCTTGGAAGCAAAGGTTCGTAGTACCTCATGTTAATATTTCGGGCAGATCGGCCAGCGGATGGAGAATTGACGAGCGGTAAAAGTTGGGAACAGAATGGTGGATCACCATGTATAGGTACAAGTAGGGTTTACTGTATCTCAGTTGTACCTTTTGCCTGCTTCTTCAGAAGAATTCTCAACAGTGGGGCCACACTTGTCCTTCAAGAGACAGAGAATCCCACGATCCAGCTGTGTGGTGGCCAAGGTGGGTCTGACATAATGCGCACTGTACACTCGGTGGGTACATGTTGAGTGCAACAGTGATTAGCAGTGTGGGCTACTGACGCATAAAACGTCAGAGATGTATTTGATCGTGCAAGATGCCAGTTGTTCTGAAGAGCCTCGCCAGTCATGGGGGGGGTGCGTTTAGGATAAAGGCAAAGCGACCATTATTTCTGGAAAGCAAATACTCTCAGGAGGTTAAGCAGAACGACGCATTAAAACTTAAAAATAGTTAAATATTTATCTATATTACTAAAGCACAATGTTTGTCTGTCTGTGTGTGTGTGTGTGTGTCTGCAACGCAGCCCAGAGAGTTGTGCTGGATGGATTGAGCTGAAATTTTGCATGAAGCTGCCTTGGCACATTTCACCGTCAAAATAAGAGTGGCACTTCTGAAACTACCGTAATCCGTGAGTTATGCAAATTTCGCATACGTGTTTGATCGAATTTGAGAATTCAGTGTCAATTCTGCTTGGGATATATGTAATCGACCGTGCTGATCACGAATATCACATCCGTTTTCCAGTGCGATACGGTAATCGCGAGATACGACGCATTGAATATGCAAATTGCGTTTGATCGAATTTGAGAATTCAGTGTCAAATCTGCTTGGGATATATGTAATCGACCGTGGTGATCACGAATATCACATCCGTTTTCTAACGCGCTGCCGTAATCACGAGATATAGCATTATCCTTTTCTACAGTAGTATGACTGGTTGTGGGTTCTGTCTGCAATGCAGCACAGAGTTCTGCTGGATGGATTGAGCTTGAGCTGAAATTTTGTATGAAGCTTGCTTGGCACATTTTACCATCAAAATAGAGTGGCACTGCTGAAGCTATCGTAATCCATGCGTTATGCAAATATAAATAAATTATATGATAATACAGCACATTTTATGCGTGCTTCTGACTTATCAGAAGTGTTTAGAAAGCAGTTCTGTACAGATCAATGGTGTAGTGGTTATAATGTCCGTTACTTTTCTGGAGGTCCTGGGATCAAACCTCTGCCATAAAATACTTGTAACTTTTTTGTTTATAACTTTTTTGTTTTACACGTGTTTATGCTATAAAAACTTCAAACTTTTTACTTTGTTTTAAAGGTGTTAACGCTATAAAAACTTGTATTACACGCACATGCACGCACGCACGCACGCACGCACGCGCGCGCGCGCGCGCACGCACGCACATGGACATGGACACGCGCACGCACGCACGCACATGCACGCACGCGCACGCACGCACGCACGCACGCACGCACGCACGCACGCACGCACGCACGCACGCACGCACGCACGCACGGACTCGCGAGTGGGCGCACGCACGCATGCGCGTGTACGTGTCAGCGTTTTAGTGGTGCGTTGTTTCAGTTTTTCTTGGCATTGAGCACTGATCGTCGACGCCTTAAACGTAATAAATGAAATATTGTGGTGCGTTTCGCCCGGTCCAATGACCCAATGAACTTGGATTTCCCCGAAAAAGAAAACGGCTGAAAACAATTTATGCGTCCGCGTCCCCTGCTGCGTCCGATAAAAACTTTCTGAATTTTATACTTTGCTTAGGCTTAGTCCAGACTTTGCTTAGGCTTTTGCTTAGGCTTTGATTTGGCTTAGGCTTATGCTTTGCTTAGGCTTAGGCTTGGGCTTAGGCTTCGCTTAGGTTTCGGACGCAGCGGACGCGGACGCAACAATTGTGTTTTGCCAAAAAAGACGACGTAAGGAAGACACAAGCCCAAGCCCGTCGAAAACCGCCCGCCCACGGCGCGCTGGAATGGAATCGGAAGCGTCGGACCGAGATCCTAGATTAGACCAGGTCCAAAGGCCTTGCACAAGCAGGCAGGATGAGAGCGCCACTTTGGCAAGTCGCTCAAAGAGGAAGAGAGGCCATTCACAAATTTTGACGAGTTCTACAGAGCGGTCAAGGAGCTTCAAAAGAAATGTATTATTTAGTTTTGCAATGGCGCTCAAATGTTGAGCGGTTCAATTATTTATAGCAGCCTACCGCGCAGTGGGCGGCGCATGCACAAGCCGATCGGAAAGCTGCAGCGCTGCGCCTGCAGATCACGATGCATGAACATATGTGAGCAACCATGCAGATTACAAAAAAGCCAATTATTATTAGCTGGCTCTGAAGGGCTTATTAAAACAATTAGCCTGCCGCCACTAAATATGGGATTTATGGTGTCTGCTAAAGATGGTATAGTGCCAAATTTTTACTATCGAATGTAATGACTGGAGATGTAATGACGCATTAATAAAGCGTTACAACAAATAAAAGGTAAACTGTTTTCCTGTATTGCAGAAGTGCATTGGTTGCATTGGTTGACTTCCTTTGGCTTTTGCTGCAGCACTTTACAGATTCATCATTGTTGCTTCTCAACTGAGCATTTGCAGCATGATTTTATGACACATTGTTTTGATGATGAGTCATCACAGAGTACATGAAAATATTAATATTGAACCACTTTGGAGCACTTTGCAAGCAGGAGTCTTGAGTTGAAGCGGCTAGTTTACCTAATAATACAATCGATTGCTGCGACACTCCACTTTTTGTAGCCGAACGAGTCTTTGTCAGTACAAGGATGCGAGCTTTTTTTCTATTCAGGTGCCAAAGTGTTGCAGCTGAGTTCCACTGACAACTGTTATCGCCACGACATCGCGACCAATGCATGGGTCGGATTTGGAGTAGGGGAGCTGGCGGTGTCGCGACACAGCTTCGAGATGCTGAACTGCGCTGGCAAGACAGTGGCGATCGGTGGCGCCTGCATGAGCTCGTTTTTTACTCCCTGCAGCAGGGGCCGAACGATGGCCTCCATCGAAGTGAGCGGACCACAAACTGGAATTAAATTGGATGGATTGGAGCGACTCGTCCGATCAGCGCGTGTGCTGACGAGCATTAGAACGCATTACATGGACGGGACACGGGAGTTCACTATCCCAAAAAATGCCGCCGTGACGTCATCACGACGAACAGTTTGTTTATCCGTCCCCCGCTTTTGAGACGCTGCCCTGCGCACCTGTCTGGATTTGCATGCATGCAGCATGTATCATACTGTGTATGTACAAGAGGCGGTGGGCCATACCTGTAACTGGGAGGGGCGGCTTTGGGGCCCCCATTAGTTTTCCAACACCCACCCAACTCCCCCCCGACCCCCCCCCCCCCCCAGAATTTTCCCAAGGGATTTTCACTCTGTCTAAAACGATACAAGTGAGCAAATGTTGGCGTTTTTCAGTGCTTTTCAGTGTTATATGACCATAATAGTGTTATATGACCATAACAGCTAAGTAACACTGTTTAGACCCTATTTATACCCATTTTTGACCAAAAAGTAGAAGTATAAGTCAACAAATGGCCAGCTCCCCCCCACTTTTGGCTCCGGACACGCCCCCGCCACCCAAAATCGGCCAGATACCCCCCCCCACTCTTCCAGACCCGGTTACAGGTATGCGGTGGGCTCGTATGGTTAGACTAGTTGAGTGGTGTGGGCAGCAGTTATAATATCCGCTCCAATCCTTTCTTCGTGAATTATTGAAACACGCTTCCATGCAAAGGCCGATATTCAACTTCGCGGCCGTATGCGCCTACAAGACGCATGTGCCGGACTGATCCTGGAGATTTGAAGACTGACAACTCGTGAAATTCATAGGTACATGTATATGTGCACGTGAATTCTCGTCGGCTTACGCGAGTTCAACGACGACAGGCGCGACTAGCGTTCTGCACAGGCAGTTCAAACCTTTCTCACATTGTGTTTGTTCCCTCATAGTCATAGGTACATTGCTGAGCGTTCTAGGCAAGCGGCAACACAGATGACGCAAGGCGAAAGACAGGCGTGCAATAACAGAACAGCTCACCTCGCCAGCCTTTCTCACTCTTGTTGTGCTTTTGAGCGCGGCGTACTTCGGCTACCGAGGCGTGTACTGTGTGGACATGGAGTGGAGGATTCAGGTAACAGAGTGCTAGCTAACATCTTGCAACGTCCTAACAGTTTGATGAAGCGATGCGACTTCATGTAATGTCAGTCAGTGCATGGTAAAAGATGGCTAAAAAAATCATGCTCAATGAGCACATTACTCGTATTGCGTTTTTTGGTCAAAATCCAAACCCAGTCAAAAATTGCAAAACAGCACTACAGTAAAATCAAACTGTTCTGACTGATACCCTCACTGAGAAGGACAACAGCACTCGATGGCGCATGTGCACACGCTACACTACACCATGAGTACCAATCTGTAAATCACTACGTTCAGTCAAGTAAACGCTTGTAGGCGCATACTGCTGCGAAGTTCGCTATCCGTCTTGGCATTGAGGCGTTTTCCAATAATTGACGAAAGAAGGATTGGACCGGCAATCTTAAGGCCCATTCACAATGAAGGCAGACACGAGGACGAAACCGGAGCCGAAAGTGGGCCAAGTCTCGACAAGTGTAGAAAGTGGGTGACCTCCCGCCCCGACCCAGTTCCGTCTCCGTTCACGTCATTGTGAATTGAGCTGTAGTAATACATTGTGCTTGCCAGGCATTCAGTCACTAGGATCAGAAGAGCCGCTCCAATCCTTCCAAATTGCGTCCAGTGTGTGGCTCGCTCACTTCAATGGAAGCCATCGTTGGGCTAAGACCGTCGCAGCCAGTGGCAAAAAGGGTCACGCAGACGCCGCCGATCGCCACTGCCTTCCCAGCGCAGTCCACAATCTGAAAGCTGTGTCGCTGCTCTACCAGCCATCCTAAATGGTTGCCCATCCAAGCACTGCTCGCAATGTCGTATGCATCGCAGGTTCGGGTGGAACGCAGTCGCCAGGGTTTGGCACCTGCAAACATGCACCGTTGGGGATATTCTACATAGACGTAATCTAATACTCTGGATAGCCCAACTCCGCGGCGGGGGGGGGGAGTAATACGGGTACATATAGGGTGGAGCTAATTTTTGGTTGCAAATTTTGAAGGGCTTAGGCTTGTTCCTGGCTGTGAGGAGGCTGTGAAACTAACGTTGTTACGAACCGAAAATCCTCCAATCAAGACCCACTCCAATAGGCCCCGGAAAGCAAAAGGTTGAAACAATACACCCTAGGGTACTGTTGGAGAATTAACGGTGGACATGGCAGACAGGCCAGCTCACCTTGGCCGCCACACAACATGATAAAGGCACGGTGTGTCTTTGAAAAGGCGAGAGAAGCCGCACTGTGGAGGATTCTCCTGAACAAGCAAGCAAGCAGACAAGGTCCATCAGAAAAAGATACAATACAGAGATACCGGCACCGTACAACACTACGCACATACATACGACGTACACCCCGGTTCGTCCCGAGTCTATGTTGTGGCGTGTATGGAAAGTGGCTGGCTGCAACCATGTAAACCATAAGCACCTTGTCGGTGGACTTAGGGATTTGATGAGCTATAATTGGTGTAGTCAAACCGAAACCAAACTGAACTGTTTAAGATTTTTGAGCAGGCGCAATTGGAGGCCCTGCACGGAAGGCTCTATTGGAGGGGAGGGGGAGCACTCTTGTTGCAACCTTCGGATATCCGGGGCACTATTGGAGCGGTGGCACTATTGTAGGTTGCGCTATTGAAGAATTGACGGTACCCAATACCATCTCCATTAGTAGAACTGCAAATAGTATGCAAAGACATTCTGAAAAGAACGCCACCTGCAATCTAGGCAGCGACAGCGCTAGAAAGTCCATTGACAGGAAAATCTTTGTTTATGGCTCCCTCAAGAGTAAAACCCAGAAACGTGAGCGAGAGAGCCCGATTCTCTACCACTATCCCATCAGAAGCACTCACGCACTCACCTAGAGTGTCCCGTTGTCCTTATGGGCACGCTCCACTCGCCAGAAGTAGCATTGAACTGCAGAACGGAGTGTATGTCCGCCAAGTCGCGTACCGCCCATGATGAACAGAGCGTCCTGGTAGACCGCCGAGGCTGCGTGCAATTTCCCGATGGGCATTTCCTTTGGCAGACGACGCCAACAGGCGTTCCCATCGAAGGCGTACACGTAGCACGCCCTCGACAACACCAGCGCTTCGCTCGCGCCCCCCCCCCCGCCACAGAAGTAGAAATTCGCGTCTTAACCGGCAGGCTGATGGAAGGCCAGTGTGGTTGATACGACATGTACCTAATTAACATTGTCTACATGAACCTGTTGTTGTTGGTTTGGGGGCGACTCTAGGAAGCCTTTGAAAGGCCCATTTAGAATACCCCAAAGCAACGTTCACTCTTAGAGCTCCTCGAAGCGTCCAGAGGCATGGCACAGCCCCAGGACATCTTTTAGAGAGAGCTCTCGAATCTGCTGGGGAGTGGCGTACGCCATTCCCCACAGTCTGAGGCGCAACACCGCGAGGGCGTCGCACTGCCCTAGGAAGTGAAGACACGTTTCGTCCTCCACCCCGCACTTGAGACACACTTGGCTGTCGGGGAGGCCGATGCGCCGAAAGTGCGCATTGAGATAGTGGCCTGAAAGCACACCGCACACTACACGTGCCACTGCACGCGGCAGCTTGAGAACTCTCCTGGGCAGGTCCTTTGACGGGCCCGCGATCAGTTCCTTGGCCTGTCGGCAAGACTGGAGAGCATCCCAGCGGAGGCGGTGCTCTCTGCGTCTCCAGGCGTCGAGTTGCTGACGGACTAAGGCCGGACTGACAGCGAGCGCCGGCTCCGGACCTACAAACGGCGTCAGCGATCCGGCACGAGCCAGAGCGTCGGCGTGAACCTATGTACCTAACCCCCTCCCCACCAGCTCACCGATGACTCCTCCCACGGCACCGACGTTGTTGGTCTTGACCATCAGATTAACGACGTCAGGAGGCTGCACCGCTTCCCGGAAGCTCTGGCCGTCGTAGAGCAGTGGGACAGCCGAGGCGTTGTGTCCCCCAGCGAGAATGGTCAGTCCCTCCCAGTGGCCAGCGACGTGGCCACTTCTCTTCGGCATGTCCCTATGGAGCACTCTTGTCGTCCACGTCGACACGTCCAACTCCACCACCTCGCTTGCACTCTCCTCACTGCCTCCGAACGACAGAATCACAAAGTCGGATCCTAGAAACAAACTTGAAGCATGCATGATGACAATTCACAGGCAAGCGATACATGTGTACGTATTGCATTGCGTCAATGTTTTACTGTAGCTACATTGCGCCCGTTTGTGTGGTTGGAAGTGATGAGAAGATTTGATGGGCCGGTACCTGACTGTGCAGCTGCACTCTTTCTGCTGCGGCGCAGTAACATCGACATTGCCTTCTCATTTAATGGATAGTATTTCGCTGTTTCCAAGGAGTGCATTTCGGCGTCGGCGTAATTTTGCGTGAAACTGAGTGTAGCAAAAGAATCCTGCCGCGCAGTTGATGCTGTGCTGTTCTTCTTAGTCTCCAGTTGTCGTTTGTTGTACCAGTAAATCAGAAGGGTCGCTGAGCTGACAAGGAAGAGAATCATGATCAACGTCGCGACAGCAACCAAACGAACTTGCCACTTGGCTGGATTGTGCGAGCTGCTGCTTTGAATGCCACCATCTAAAATTGGCAGTTTGAGTGTTGTGCAAGTGAAACGAAGGGGACCCGTGCCTCTCCGCTCTGCTTCCTCCGCTTCTGCCTCCGGTCAGCGCCTCTGCCTGATCTGCCTCAGCCTACTGGAAGGTCGCAGCGGACGAGAACATCGGCGGCCGGCGCTCACCGCAGTGAGCCGCCGTTCATGCGGATGGACGGCCGTTCGGGTGCTGACAGTCGGGGTTCAACTCGGGACTTTCTTCGAAACGAAACGCAACCGAACGCCGCACTGGAAACGAGACTGCCGAAGTGCCGAACGACGAAAAGCGTCGACTGAGGCGGTCGCGCGACGCTACCGTATCGCTCGAATAAGTTCAAATTGGCGCGTTTGCAAAGAAATTAACTACAAGGCAGCGAACGCAACACCAATCACCTCACGCGCCTCTTCTTAGACGGCACTCACTAGAGGCGACCGCGCTGCCGTCTTCTACTCTAATACAACCTCACGCGCGCTCTGGGGTGGGGAGGCGAGGTGGAGAAGCGACACGGAGGAAGATCGTCGAGGGGTACGGTGCACGAAGGGACACACACGACCAGGGGGGGGGGTACAAAAATATCAAAAGAAGCGCATGCGTACGAAAATTCAAAATATCAAAGTTGTCGCTCGCTCTACCGCTGTCGGTCGCCGTGGAAGAAGGTCGGACGGCGGGTCTTCGTCGGCGTGAAGACGCGTCGACCACCGGGCGAGATCTCGAAGCAGCTGCGGCCGTCGAACGTCGTCGCCGGTGGGTCGTCGCCGAAGCCGCTCTTGAGAGGGGTCGCGTAGTCGTCCAGCGCTTTCAGTCGAACGCGCGGTCGTGGGGCCCGTCGCCAGGGACCGCTCGCCTGCCGTCCGTCGCTGTCCGTTCGCTGCACGCTGTAGTGGTCGCCTCGCTCGTTCCTGCCCATCGTCTTGCGTCGCTGCTGCCAGCCGTAGCGCCATTGTGTGCGCGATGAAGAGCAGTCGCGCCGGCGTCGGTGCGGGCTCCGGCGCCTTGACTCGTGGCCGCTTCGGCCACTGTGACCCCGCGGGTCTGGTTGCTGTATCCGACCGCAATCGGTGCGACCCAGCGGGCCTACTTTCAGGTTCTTGTCGCTGTCGGTGCGGCGCAGCGAGTCGACTTTCTCGAACTCTGGCTTGACGACGGTCGCGTGTGCTGCCGGCTCGACTAACTCGTCCGTCGCCGCTGCGACGTCGCCATTCTTGACCGTGTAAGCGTTGCCGCGTCTGTCGGTGCCTGTTGCCATCGCGTTCACTGTTTCGTCGCCTCTTCTAGGCTGCGTCGGTGCTGGCTGCGGCGCTCGCTCTGTCGGTGGACTGAACAGCCGCGTCTGCTGGACGCGCTGGCGTCGCCATCGCGGCTCATGTCGCTGCACGAAGCCGATCATCGCGCTTGTGTCGTCGCGTCTGACTGCTGTCGGCGGCTGCGCCGCGTCGCGCCGATTCGGGGCAGTGACATCTTCCCCTGCCAGCTGGCGTCCTAGCTTCAGTTTGGCTCTCGTTTGCCGCTCCTTGAATTTCTCGATGACTCGCGGCTCTTTCAGGCCCTTCGGAGAGAACTTCCAGCGGTAGTTGCTGTTCTGGAAGCTCACGAAGCAGTCGAACGCCGACAGGACGTTCGTGCCGATGACGAGTGGAAGAGCCATGCTGTTCGTCTCGTCAATGAACAGCTCGCAGGTGCGCTTCGTGCTGCCAAGCTGCACTTCCACTCTTACTTTTCGACTCAGTCTGACTGGGTCCTGCATGACTGAGCGAAAGCTTGCTTTCGCCATTTCGATTTGACTGATCATTTGCAGCGCCTTCTTTTTGCCGACGCGCTGGAACACAGCGTCCAGATTGTTGGCGCGGATCACCGAGATCACCGACCCTGTGTCGAGCAAGCCAACGAGCGGCACGCCGCCAATCAACAGCGGGATGTGGGGCGTGGGACCTACGAGTCCGCCGTCGTCAGTCGCTTTGTCGTCCATCGTCAAAGCCGCGGCGGCTTGCTCCTCGCGCTTGACAGGTGGAGCAGACTGCGTGAGCTTCTCGCCGAAGTCGTTGTCGACTTCGCAACGCACTGCTTCGATGCGGACGGCCTCTCTGCCGTCGAACCCGACCGACGAGCCGGCGTCGTCCGTCCCGCAGGTTGACCTGTTGTCGGGCTGAATCATCGACACACCCGCCGTGCCGTCGTCGCCCTCGTTTTGTTCAGTCGTCTGTGTGGCGCTATTGCCACCCGCGTCGTAGTCGTCGTCGTCTGGTCGCCACGACCACTGGTACAGCTGCTGCTGCTGCACTGCCGAAGCTCGACCGTGGCTGGCACCTTGCCTGCGAGCGCCACGCGCCCTGGGGTTGTCGAGTACATGTGGCAGCGGCTGTCTGTCTGCCTGTGCCCTTCTTGATAGCATGCGAAGCATTTGTCGATGGCAGGGTCGAATGGTGGAGGCGGCCGTTGCTGCCCTGCGCCGCGCGCGTCGAATCGGCTGCCGTGCACTGCCAACTCCGAGTTCGACATGGGTGCACCGAGAGCATTCTGAGAAATCTCGGCCGTTCCATGGAACGCGTCGTACTGCTGCCAGCCATGTGGACTCATGCCGCGGTTGCCACCGCTTTCTGGCCGTCCGCGGCTGCGCTGCTCGCGCCTGTCGCTTCCGAAGTCGTTCGACGCTGGTCGCTCCCATGCCGAGTTCTTCCAAGAATTCTCGTGGATTCTCTGGTGGTGTTCGTACGTGTGTGCGGCAGTCACGTACGCGTCAAGCGTGACGTCGCTGGCGTGCTTCAGCACGTGACTGCGCATTCGAGGCGGCAAGGCCTGCGTGAACTCATTGCCCATCATAACTTGCATGGGTCGAGTGTGCGATGCGCCCGGCGTCGTGTAGACGTGCGCCTTGCGGATCTTGTTCGCCAGGTCCGCGATGTTCATGGTCGACGCGTCATATTGCAAGAAGTGCAGTTCGTGCTGCTTGTCGTCGACGCTGACGTTGTCGATGAGCGACATCGCGTGCTGGAAAATCAGCGCTTCTAGCGTGCAGGTCACGAACTGGTGCTGGATCTCCCGTAAGTGGATCCTCGTCTCGACGTCGAGGAAGCGGAAGAACTGGTGGATCCACTGCTTCGGGGGCGTATTCTGGTCGAGCAGCCAATACTTGAACGTGTCGACGAATGCCGCAAACCCTTCAGGCGTCATGTTCGACGCCTTTGACATGGAGTAGACGTCGGGCTTGGGCGGCTTACTGGCGCACGTGTATCCTTCCTCAGGGAAGAAGCCCATGCTCTCCCTGTATGTGCTCAGGTACTGTGTCGTCTCGGTTACGAACAGCGCCTCGTAGATCTCGTAATTTCGCTCGGCTTTCGAGACCTCCTTGTAAAGCGAACTCGGACGCCACACTAAGTTCAAAAAATCTGTCTGGTTTTTGTTCTTGCTTGGCAGACCGAGCGGTGTGCGCTGGCGCAGCGAGAATAGCACTTGCGCGTAGGTGTGCCCGCGTCTGTTCACGTAACTGCCGTCGGGCATGGCGATCGAGTAGTCGGCCGCCTGCGCTGCTGCCGCCGTGACGACGGACGCCTCGATCTCGCGGTAGTGTGCCGTGTCAGGGGACCCGCGGGCCATGTGGCGGCCAGCCCGCTGTCCGCAGCAGCAAGTTTGCTTTTTTCGGGGGCGGCGGCGGGTAATCGAGGCCCCGCCGCCCGAAAACCCGCTGGCGGGTGGGAGCGGCGGCCAACCCGCCAGCCGCCCACTCCCCTTCCTCTCAGCAGTGCGCGGAGAGGGGGCGGCGGTGGGTAATGGGAGCGCCACCGCCCGAAAACCCGCCGAACGTTTGTAGCGCCAAAAGACCGTAACACAAGACCATAAACTGTCGTCTTGAATCGCACGCAGCCGGATTAACTTTCGAAAACGCACAGACAAGGGACTACCCTTTGAGGCGCGCTGTTTAGTGGGACACTGTATGGGAAGCTGTACCATTCTCTGCTACCATATTCAGACTATACAACTTTAGCCTAAGCGAGCACACAACAAAGGTCAATAGAGGATTAAACGCATATTGTGTACTCCATAAAGGTTACGGCAATGCAAAGGAAATGCAATGTATATAGGTAAATCAGGGTGCACGCGTCAGCGTACAACCCTAATATGTGACGACTTCTCAATGCGGCTTTTTGAATTTTCGATCGCCTATAACTTTTGATTGCCTGAACGGATTTTGGCGCGTTATGGCGCAAATGACCCGCCTTCTTCTGGGGCATCGAATGCGCCATAACGCGTTTCCTTGACTTACTGTAAGGGGTCAATAGTTCCAAAAATGTTCCAATTTT
>JASAMY010002393.1:0-16228 GCA_030248085.1 Paralinhomoeus sp. GSCO2_6 | reverse complement strand
GGAGCTGGTGCTACAGCTGGCCCTGGTCTTCTGGCTGCAGTTCCATGGATTCTGGATTGCTTCTATTCTGCCACTGACCAACTGCGACTTGCAGGTGCTACGTAGGGTTTTCCGGACATGTGCCACCGCCCCAATTAATAAACTTGACCTCCTTTTGCTAAGACTTTTCATTAGATAGGTGTATTTCGGATGGACTCCTGTTACCAAAAAGTGTACGACGCACGCGAGTATTGCGAATGTCCCTTACGCAAGTGTTGCGAACTACAAGCAACTTAACATGGGTTCTTAGATGACTATGACTTACTGTAGACTAATGCACAACTCAACAATAAACCTCTGAAAGATTCTACAACTCAGATCGCTTACTTCGGCCACGACCTCATGCACAATGGAGCCATTCGGGTGAGTTTCTTTTCAGGGCAGTTCTAAAATCAGTCCCTTTCAATTAACACAAAAACAGGTTTAGAACGAAAAACTCCGGGACGCCGTGGCGTTGTTCCTGTGGAATTTCTGTCTCGGCATCTCAGCAGGTATCACGAAGAGTTCGCAAAGTTCATACAAAACAGCACGTGACTAAAAAATTCAGACTGCTTGGCAGTGTCACAGGCAATGCAACGTTTTGTAACTCGCTCGCTCGACAACAACGTCCGTCCACCAACACTTGTGCGACCTGAGGAGGGGTCGTTTGTCTGCCTTGCCTGCTGTATGCCATGGCTACGAGTTAGTGTGACAAGTCTCTGTACCTCGCCATTCTTTGTGCACTAAAATGCACATTTTCTTGGTTGAAGACAGTTGGCGCACGCTGCACAACCGCCACCACGTCACCACGAACGTTCTCGACAAAGACAACGACGTTGAAGGAGGCTTTCCCATCGTCGTCTACGCTCCAGAACAGCTCCACCGGACCGTACGCACGCAAGCACCGGCACGCACGCACGCACGCACGCACGCACGCACGCACGCACGCACGCACGCACGCACGCACGCACGCACGCACGCACGCACGCACGCACGCACGCACGCACGCACCGGTACGCACGCACCAGCATGCACCCACGCACAGGCACGCACGCACGCAAGCACGCACAGACCAAGCGGTTTCAGGACTTCCTCAAGCGGTTCAGTCGCTGGCGCCTGCGCATGCTGACCCATCTGCCATCGTATTACCTGCTGGCGCTGCTGTTGGTCCGCTTCAACTACATGATGGACGCCTTCGAACTGTTGCTCGGCTCAGCCAAAACGCAGGGACAGTACACTGTGCGTTTCTCAATGTTCGATGGTCAACTCTGGCACCAGAAAGGTGCGTGATGCCAGTGTTGTTACCATGGTCTGGTATCTATACGTGCATAGCTTGCTTTTTTCTTTCGAAATCATTAAGCATCGATTTTCAGTTTGCCTGAAAACTCCTATAAGCCTTATGCCATTGCTGCATGTACAAACTCAGCGGTAGGCCAGTTCAGCAGAGCACAAGAGTGCTTTCGAAAAGGAACGAGGCGATCGCGACTGGCCTGCACTACGTGATGCTGCTGGCAAGCCGTTGGCTGAGTCACAACACTGCACCACTAAGGCCAGCCAACACATTTTACGTTCCACACAGCCCAGCTGATTTCCAAAAGCATGCATCTGTACAAATTCATTGAATTGAGCGGAGTCGACTGCAAATTCAATTGCGACTAATAACAATTCGTTACACGTGTTGTCGAGCTAATGAAAATAGGGTCCATCGATAGAACGACAGCACAACGGTTCCCCAAAGGTCCAACTGTGCTTCATGCCAGACGTCTACACCCGACTGCTGTTCCTGGCTGTCGTCTATACTCTGCCAGGCGCCCTGCTTGGCTACATTACGGCGCTCAATCACAACATCATGGACAACTTCACCGGTGCTGTGCTCGCAGTTTCAACGGCTCTGACAGATTTGTTTAAAGTGGCCCACTGTCAAATTTTGACAACAAGGAATAAATCAATGTCAATACGCAAATCTACTGCCCAAACTCCGTTGTCCTCAGACGAGAGCGGCATTCTGAACAACTTCGCGGCGCTGCACCTGCTGACGTCGAACAACCTGCCGTCGGACGCGTGGACGACCTGGTGGACGGGCGGCCTGAACTTCCAGGTGGAGCACCACCTCTTCCCGCGCATGCCACGCTGCAACCTCAAGCGCGTCGCGTCGCTCGTGCAGGCGTTCGCCCATGACAACGGACTCCCCTACAACCAGGTGCGTTGAGTTGTTCGACTAGCATGTTGACTTTTGTTGCCGTGTGAAAAGACTCGAAAGGGAAACAGTTGGCAACTTGAAACGGCAATTTTTCAGTGTTTTCAAGAATCGTTTTATTTGTGTCCCAATTCAACATGGCGTCGTCGTCGTATCATAAGGTGCGAATCTTCGCTCGACGTCTCAGCCCTAAGCTGTGCGGCATTTTCCTTGATACTGTTGCGTCAGTGGAATGACAATAACGCCAACCAACACTGACTCAAGGCTTCAACGCATGCAACACGCAATGCAGTGGGGACATTCCTCGCCCCACCCACATTATGTGGTATCACATCACGTTCTCTGGTCAATCAAACGGTGGGTACCCGCTTCCGTTTAGACCGGCGTCGCGGAAGGACACGCCATATTGATGCGTCGCCTCACCATGGTGGCAGAGGCAGCTCGCCAACTCCTCGAGGCGACCGACAAGAAAATCGATTGATTTATTGATCTGCTACTGCTACGTACACACACACACAGTAGAAATTCATAGAAAGAAGCGAAAAAGGATGCTGGGACACTTTTTCCAACCGCGGCAGCGGCATCATCGTTTGTTTGGCCATTCTCTCAAGCAGCGTCTATTTGCAAATGTCGTGAATAATTCTTGCAAATAAAGGAGGTGGGACGTGCTGTGACATGAGCAGATGCGTATACATACATTGAATATACCTAGAAAAAATGCAGTAAAATGCATGTGCTCTTTGACATTCTTTCTGAACACATTCACAGCCATAGCGGCAGAATTCGCTCGTTTTATTCAGTTGTCTCTCGCGAGCGCACGCGAAGAAAAGGTTGCCCTCCATGCACTGCAAAGAACCGACTATTACACAGTGGATCCTGGTACACACAACGCTTTGATGTCGTCGCTCTGCCGAAACTCACTACTCAGAATAAAGTCTCCATAATAGAGGAGGGGGTATTGTGCGCGCGACAAACGTCGTGCGCCATTTTAACACACACGCCTCTCGTCGGCGTGTGTGTGCAGAGTTGTCGTGCTTTGCTGATTGCACGTGTTACATTCACTGCAGTATAGTCGGGTCCCCTGATGCTGTTGTGCAAGTTTGTTAGCACTTCTTATATCGAGAGTCTAGGAGGGAGGGACTTCTAGCTGGAACCCTTGATTCTCGAGCCTAAAGATGGCTGACCATTTCATTGCCGAACTTTGACTGACCGAAACAGTTGTGTCACTCCATTGCGCTGTTTCAACTGCAGCACAATTGCATGTACCTCCGCTTGTGTATACCTATGGTTCTCTGTAGCGTCTCTGCAGCATGAGTGCTGAACCGCCGTCGGCATCAACGGATGTCACAGTGGTCATCTACGGCCGAAATGTCGTCCTCTCCGACGACTTCTTTCTTCGCCATCCCGGAGGCTCACTTCCAAGAATGTACCACGGATTCGACGCGACTGGCACCTTCCGTGCGTTCCATGGAGGCTCCAGCAAGGCCAAGAACTGGCTGCACTCGCTGCAGAAGTCGCAATCGCTAGGAAACGGCGAACAGATCGCCTCGGCGTCGATCCAATCGAACTCGAGTCAAGAACCAAGTGGCTTGGCCACTTTCCAGATGAGCCCTGAACGCAGCGAAAAGATCAAGGCCAACTTTGAGGCCAGTGCGTCGAGGCTGCACCACTGAGACTGAGCAATATCGTTTCTCAGACATTGTAAATAATTAAGGTACAAAACAGTAATTTGTGCTATTTTTACACAATAAACACCAAGAGAATGCTGACCCACACAATTGTGCCAGTCTGGGGGCTTGAAAACTTTAAACAATTTCTACGGCAGGTGGAGGGAGGGGGCTTTGACTTCGCGGCAAGGCAAAAGGTAACGTAGGGAATGGTTGGTTGCCAGGTGCCCCTGCATATAAAGCTATACGTTCGATATCGCAAAATTGGCTAACAAATGTCAGATTTTGTGCTATCTGAGAGCCGCTACCCACTGGCCATAGAAACTGTGCGATGAGGTGGACTCACTGGGATTACTGGAGCCGCAACCATGGTACTATGTGAGAAAGTTTCTGGAGGTTGTGCTGCAGCTGCTGCTCGTCCTCTGGATGCAGTACCATGGACTATGGCTCGCTTCTTCAGTGCCACTATTTGTCTGCCATTTCCAGGTGGAAGACTTTTGTGTTTGGTTTCAGCAATTACCGTAAATTCTCCACTAGAGCTCCCCGGGTGCGGCAAGGTTGAAAGTATAGTGCCCCCTCCAATAGTGCCCTGTGGCTTTAATGGGCAAAAATAATGTGGTAGGTAGTAGGTACATATGTATCACGATACCCACTACTACTAACCAATAAGAGTACGTTTCAGCTACTATTGACGGAAAAATGGAGACCATTAAATGGTAAAAAAGTCATCAAAATCACCGAAAAATCGGAAAATTTGTCAGCGAAATTAGCATTGCCATTCAAATTTTTTTGGTTGAAACTTGAAGGTATAGAGCCCCCTTCCAATAGTGCCTCCAAGTAAGAAGAAGTTTTAAATAGTGCCCGGGCACTATTGGAGGATTTATGGTACCTAGGTAATAAAAAAATATTTTACTGTGAGTTGTGACGCTTCATTGATGTTGCAATTACCGTAGATTCACCAATAGTGTCCTCCCCTGAAATAGTATGGCTGGGTTGAACAATAGTACCCCGGGTACTATGTCTTGGACAATAGGTGATGTGGTATTCGCAATTTTTTGGTGACATACAGTCCAAACCAGCCATTATAGATCGGTTTGCTCGGTCACGATGTCGTCCACAACGCGGTCACTAGGGTATTTACGTTTTTTTTAAATTTTTTTTTGTCTTTCCGGAACATGCAGACGCCGTATTCTTTCAGAATGCGCGCACGCGTGACATCTTGGCTTTGCTAACGTGGAACTGCGGCATTGGCATGTCTGCAGGTGGGAAACCATGGGATCTTGCTGCTCTCATGCGACTAACTTAAGTAAATTGAACTCGTGTCGTCATCATTTCTATTTTACGCTGGACCATAAAACTATGATAAAGCGCTCAACCCCCTCCAAACCCCCTTGGGCCCCCCAGAGGCCATCCGATATAGCAAGCGACACCACTCATGTGGTACACGCCCAGGGGGAGGGGGGCGGATCGCGACAAATTGACTTCAGCGAGTCCACCACCCTCCCCCCTCCCACCAACACCATGACAAACAAGCGCACTTCCAGAAAGCGTCCAGGGCGCATATTTTTTTAAACTTTTACAAAACACGCATTCAGGCAGTTGGCGATACCAACATAACCTTCATCACATGACGACCAACGTGTTCGGCAAAGATCTAGACGTCGACCGGGGTCCACCTATCGCAGTGTTCGCTCCTGAGCAGCTGGAGCTCTCCGTAACTCCGCACTCAGATATTGGCACTCACGCACGCACGCACGCACGCACGCACGTGTGCAGGCAGGCACGTATGCACACACGTACTGGCACACACGACTTAGGACTTCCTTCCCCGGTTCGGTCGTTGGCGGCTGCGAGTGCTGTGTTACTTACCATACTACTTCTTGATGGCCATCCTTCTGGTACGGTATCGCTTCACGGAAGACGCGTTGGACTTCTTGTCAGACTCCCCGGAATGCAAGGTACGCTTCTGCTGCTTGTGCATGCACTTTACAGTTTGGTTGCTCTGCAGATATGCGCTCTCAGTACAGTACCACTGGTATAGGTTTTTGAGTTTGTCATTTTCATCTTCTAAAGTCTAAACGCAAATGTTCAAACGGCTACGTTGCACGTTTGGTAGTTCGTCAACGGACATCTATAGATTCGGCCAATAACTTTGCGTTGATTCAGAAGGACACAAAGAAGAGTGAATTCATGGCCATGGCACTGCACTACGCCCTTGTGATGGGAAGCCGTTTGCTGAGACTCTATATTTCTTTGTACCAGGAAACATGTTGTGTCGTGCAGTATAGAAAGTGCTGCTACTAATGACTCACAGTAACCGAAAACACTTTACCCAGTGCAAAGCAAATGTGTACAGCGCAACTGCTTCCAAAGATCCAACTCTACTTCATGCCAGACATCTACACGCGGCTGCTGTACATCGCGATCGTCTACACCATGCCAGGATTCCTGCTGGCATACGTCACGGCCCTGAATCACTACAACATGGACAACTTCCTTGGTGAGCAGCTCTTTTCCTGCTGTGTTGGAGCGTGCGTGCGTGCGTGCGTGCATGATCTGACTGACTGACTGCCGGTCTCAGACGAGAGCCGAATTCTGGACAACTTCGCGGTGCTGCACCTTCTGACGTCGAACAACCTGCCGTCGGACGCCTGGACGACATGGTGGACGGGCGGCTTGAACCTCCAGGTGGAGCACCACCTCTTCCCTCGCATGCCACGCTGCAACCTCAAGCGCGTCACGCCACTCGTGCGCGCGTTCGCCTATGACAACGGACTCCCATACAGCCAGGTTGGTGCTTTCAAAGTGAGGGCAAGTGTTCGACGTCCAGATTGAAAGATTCTATTACCAAAAGAGCTATTATACTACCACTATTTTGGTGTTTTTGACACGCCCCCACCACCATGCACCACAAGTTATACAGGGAGTGTCATCGATTGATCACTGCGGACGTCGGACAATCGTTGACCAGTTATTGTACGCTTGCAATATTGTTTTATAAAAATCCGGATTTCAATTTTTGTGAATACAGTAACCTAGTAACCTAGAATTTTTTTCAGATGAGCATTGCGGACGCCCACGCGAAGCTGTTGAGTCGACAGAGAGCGGTCGCCATTGCAGCACGACGCCTTCTGCAGGACAGCCGTCAGAAGAAGCGCGATTGATGCATACTATCTTCGATTTTGCGAAAGTGGGTCGAAACGGAAATTACGGCAAATAGACTCAAAATGAGGCTGTTTCTTGTTGTTGAACGGCGAGAAGCGGCTGCGGCTCTTCCTCGCCACGGTCTGTCTCGGCACGGCGGGATGGTTTGGAGGAAGGGGATTTCGCGCCTGTTATCCCTCAGGTTGATTAATTGAAGTTGAATACCGTAAATCCTCCAATAGAAGCCCCCCTCCAATAGTGCCTCCCCCTCCAATAGTGCCCCCCGGGTACGGCAAGGTTGAAAGTATAGAAGCCCCCCCCTCCAATAGTGCCCCCGGGGGTAAGGGGTATGCTATGCCATGTGCCTTTTATGGGTAAAAATAAAGTGGTAGGTACATTTATATCGTGTATACACAGTGCTACTAACCAATAATAGACGTTTCAGCAACTATTAACGATAAACCAACCATTAAATGGGGAAAAAGTTATAAAAATCACCAAGAAATCAGCAGTTTTGACAGTGAGATTAGCATTACCATTCAAAATTTTTAGGTTGAAAGTATAGAAGCCCCCCCCCCCTCCAATAGTGCCCCTCTCTCCTAGCGTGCCCCCGGGTAAGGAGAGGTTGAAATAATAGTGCCCCGGGGGCACTATTGGAGGATTTACGGTAGTTAATTGAAGACCGGTGTATTGGCCAGGGCTTCGCTACTCTAGGGGCGAGGTTGTTGTTGTTGTTGTTGTTGTTGTTGTTGTTGTTGTTGTTGTTGTTGTTGTTGTTTTTGTTGTTGTTGTTGTTGTTGTTGTTGTTGTTGTTGTTGTTGTTGTTGTTGTTGTTGTTGTTGTTGTTGTTGTTGTTGTTGTTGTTGTTGTTGTTGTTGTTGTTGTTGTTGTTGTTGTTGTTGTGTTGGCCGGTTTCACTGATTCCGGTGCTTGTCGGAGTCTCTTGTTGCCGTCGCTGCTCAGCGTGTTGTCCGGCTGGTCGGAGGATGGTCGCGCTACCCGGCCGCGCTCGTCTGGGTCGCCCGAAGGCGGAGTGCCACACAGGCTTTAAAGAAGAGCACCGGGCTCTCTGGAGCCCTACATCATCGCACGGAGGCGCATGGGGCGTCTTGCCGCCCTGGCGCAGCCCTCCCAAGAGTCTTCACCCTACCAGCACCGGGTCTTCCAGTCACCATATGCGCACCACCCTCTCCTGGCGCTGGCAGTTTAGGGTCCTCCAAGTCGCACGTCGGCTCCTCCTTCAAGCCCACTCTGCCTCAGAGCAGAAGCCCTTGACTGGTGGTAGTTGGTACTCTCATCACGCTGAGCCGCGTTGGTAGAGAGCAGCAGGCATCCCGGAGAACGAGTCCGTCGTCCACAGTCGAACGCCACAGACCCAGCAGACCGTTCAGGACGACACACCACCATGATGCCCTGGGGGCGAGGTCGGACTGCGAGCGGTCAAGTGAGAATCTAGTAATGAGTTAGTCACAGTAATCGAGCAGCCACCCCGTCATGCTAGGTTTCCTGGACTTCGAGAGCTGGCCATTACGTCCCGCTGGTCAGCGTTTCCGTGTTTTTTCGCCGCGCGTCAGCGCGGCGAGTTCATATACGGACGGTCTGTGACTGGGACAGAGGGTGGGAGGGGGGGGGGGGGAAGCAGCAAAAAATCGCACAATACAAAATTCACTTCCATTGGTGCCCCAAGGGAGTATACCGGTATGTTTATGGTAACTTTCGCACACAGTAATAAATACCCAAAAAGCACTGCTCCACGTTGCAAGAATGTGATCGCCACTTTGCAACCCATTCTTTAGGTGGGTACTACTCATCCACAGAGCAGTGTTTGAGAGTGTGCACACGCGCGCACGCTATGCACTCTGACATAGGTAGGTATGTACCTACATACCTGCCTTGTCGCTTCCGCCCAGCAGTGTTTTTGAGAGTGTGCACAAGTGCGCTAGCTACTCTGGTGGTACGGCGGAACGCAATAGCAGAACCGTCGCTCACGCGCGTCGTGTGCGCCTCCCAGGTCACAGTGCGCTCAGTACGCGCTCCGTCGCCACTAACGTAATGAGATACAGTAGCAGCGTTCCGTGCCAGTTCTATTCTCGTCTTACAGAGGCGAGTCGTCCGCTGCGCTGTCTATTGCGTTTGCGTTCTTTGGCTTTCAACCAGTATGATGCCAAAACTGATCTACTTCGACGTGCACGGCCGTGGCAAGCTCGTGCGCATGGTGCTGCAGCAGGCGGGCGTCGCGTTCGAGGACGAGCGCCTCCAGCGCGCCGACTGGCCCGAGTACAAGGCGGCGCACGCCGATCGTATGGCATAGAGCGACAGCGCGTGACGAACAGGAACGTGTTCAGTTCTCCCGATTCAGTTCTCCCCCTGGGCCAGCTTCCCGGGCTCGTGCTCGACGACGGCTGCTCCCCTCCCTGGGCCAGTCGCGGGCCATCGCTCGCTACGTCGCCAAGCAGCATGGTGCGTGACTCATTGGCGTTTCATTCTCCAATCAGGCTCTGACTGACGATAGCGCAGCGTATGGCCTAGTGGTAGAGAATCGGCCTCTTGCGCGCACGGTTCTGGGTTCGATTCTTGATGGGGCCACTAAATCGAGGACTTCCCTTTCGATGGATTTTCTCGTGCCATCGCTGCTTCTATTACAGATGGCGTTCTTCCGAATGTCTTTGGCTAATCATGCCGCTCGAGACGGAAAGGCGTCATGGAGATGGGTATGCTATATGAGCCATTGACAGCTTCCTAGCGTTGCCCCAAATCCAACAACAACTGACGATGCCTCTCAGGACTGGCTGGGGCCAACGACTTTGAGGTCGCACAAATCGACATGATCACAGACGGCTTTGAAGGCTTCCTCGTCATGTTCACGCCATTAGTGCGCGAGATGGAAAGCGGCGCTGGCGACGCAGCGAAAATCGTCCGCATTTTTGCGATGATTTCAAAACAGACAGCCTCTCAGCAATTGTTACTCTTAAGGGGCTTTACATCCCCCGATGCAAAACCGAGTTACAGGCATGTTTTGATCGAGTGCTGGTAATCGGATGGACAGGGAACTAATAGTGGCACAAAACGCAGGATGTTGGATGGACAACGAATTTCGAATGAGTCCATGATAAAGCAAGAATAGTTTAGCTGTTGAGCTAACCACAGTGAACAGACGACCACCCCCCCCCCCCCCACAATTCATTTGAAAAAGTGTATGGGTGAGACATAAACAACAACAGCTCCATTGCAGGCCGAAATTGTTCAAGGGATTCGTGAAGGGGCTGACAAGCACCTACAAGTACTGGAGAACTTTCTGCAGAAGAACGATTCGGGCTGGTATGTGGGCGACAAGGTATGATCAATAAGAACATAGATAGGCAATACCATCAATTCTCAAATAGTGTCTCTCTACAATGTGTGTGTGTGTGTGTGTGTGTGTGTGTGTGTGTGTGTGTGTGTGTGTGTGTGTGTGTGTGTGTGTGTGTGTGTGTGTGTGTGTGTGTGGGGTGTGTGTACGTGTGGTTTTTGGGATGACAACACTGCGCGCAAGGCGTAGCTTGCGCTTCAAGGTCAGCTGGGCCGACCTGGGCATTGCGGACATGCTGGACCGTTTGAACGCGCCTGAGAGCCAGCTACCAGGGGTTCTTGTGAACTTCCCAAAGATTCGGGCCAACATCGGTAAGGTCAAGGAGCTGCCCAACATCAAGAAGTACATGGAGACGCGCCCAAAGCGCCCTCGTTGACCGCCCACAACTAAACTGGCGGATTGGTGAACTGAACTGACAAGCGAACTCTGGAGTGGAGGAAGCGAATGCGCGATGGATTCGGAGTGGCCAACTATTCATTTGTTTACGGCCGAGCTTTTAAACCGTCGGAAAAGTGAAAGCGGTACAACACCAGCGCAATTTGAATAGCACTGCGCATAGGAGAGGAGAGTGACTGTCGGGCCCCCGGCCTCCACCCCGGTGGAGTGGGCTCCGATGGTGCGTCCATGTCTAGCTGCGACCAGTGGCGGAGTCGGATGGAGAGCGGCGATTGGACAGCTACTGATTGGCGGTGTGGTCGGCAGAGACTCTGGGAGGGCTGTGCCAGGGCTGGATGGATGGGCCCAATACGCCTCGTCCGATGTGTAGGGCAGAGTGGGCCCGGCGCTTCCCTTTAATGCCTGGGAGAAAGCAGACGCCAGACGAGCGCTGCCGCCAGTCGCGACTGTCGGCCATTAGAAGGACAGATGACGCCACAAGAGAGAGGGCGACTAGGCGTCCCGGACGAGCACTGCGATCATCGAAGCAGCCGGACACAACAACAACAACAACAACAACAACAACAACAACAACAACAACAACAACAACACTGCGGAGTGAGGGCCAAGTGTTTTTTTGCGTCACCACTTCAACGAACGGACCTCAAGTACAGGCGAGACAACGTATAAACGGAACACGTTGGCGTTCCTCGAGAACAGCGACAGGGGTGCAAAGCGTCGCGCATCAACGCGGTGCACTACTAGGATTAGGAATGTAGGTAAAAGGTTATTCCAAGGTGGCGTAACATTCTCCTGTCAGGAGTAAGGAGCAGAACAACGGTGGCTGGCGAATCGCGCTCCGCACACCCTTGGAGGACACTCATAACCTCTGGGCATCGTCGCGGACAAATACACGTATAGAATTCCCGGTTTGGCGCTCAGGGGCTGGGGAGGGGCGCTGATCGAGGGTCGTGGGGGCGCCTACAACATAGGTGTTTACGGTATTTGGGAATACACACACGGGCTCGGAATCAAGCGGACGATGGCGCGACGCCGCCATCTCGTTCGTGCTCGTCGTCGTCGTCGGGCCAATCTTTGAAGTATTTTAGTGGGAGTCCGTACGCGTCGCGCAGACGTCGGACGCGTTCGTCGAAGGCGGGCGCGCCGCCGTCGAATCCAGTGGTGCCGTGACTGTAGAAGGGTGGGCCGCGGACGCGCCAGTCGGCCCAGAAGCGCGCGTCGAGCGCGGCGCGCGCCTGGGCCGTGTTCTCGAGCACGTCCACGTTGCCGGCCAGCACGGAGGCCGGCATCAGCAGCGCGGCCTCGGCCTCGGAGCAGCTACGCTGAGGGAGCAGCGGACCCAGCAACTATAGTGGGTAGTTCGCTAACAATCTGCCTCGTAATCGCCGTGTAAGTAACGACGCATGTATTACTGACCTAGTGGAGTGGAATATGGAATGGAGAGTTAAAAAGTTAGTATGAGAATGTCGGAGCAAAACCCTTGCGAAGAACGCAAAATGATCTTAATGTCCTGGTTTTATCAATTTTTGTGCGGTCCGAGGAATGTTAGAGAGTAGAGTATGAGAAGAGAAGAGAGAAAAGAAGAGGGAAGAATAGAGAAGAGAAGCGTTTTTTCGCAGGGATATTGCTCCGACATCCTCAATCCAACTTTACTCTCCGTTCCATCACCAATACATGTCAATAATTACATCTCAAGGCTCGAAAGACTTCACTCTCATTGTAATTGCTGTTTGGGGTCTGCAGATGCGACCAGCAGCACGCCCACTACAGACACCAGTGATTTGGGGCTTGCACAAAACAGAGCCCTCCCTACAAGGAGCAATTCCCAATGGCGACGTCGCAGCAGTGTGGCTAAGTTGGTCAAGGCGCTGGCCCGCATTGCTAGGCACACTTGTGCGTTGCGGGTTCGATACCCACCACTGCAAATGTTGCGTCTTTCGCAGGATACTCACTCCGACATGCTCAGTCCAAGGAATGTGTCCTGCCCGCCCCCCAACTCGAAGACTTTTGGCTACCAATTTATCGACCCTCTAATATAAATGTCCGACCACCTAATTTAACCGTCGAGTCCCCCTAATAAAATGCGCCCTGTAAATCATATAAGTGACCCATTAATAAATACATAACTACTCTTTTTTTATTTTTGATATTCCTATAAAATATAGTTCATTCCAATGCAATGGCCCTCTACAATATGTTTCTTGAACCAAATAATATCAATGGACCATTTTTTCAGCGACCCGGCCCTCCAGTCGGGCACATACATGTAACCGGGTTTTTGAAGTGGGGGGAGGGTCTGAGACCATTCTGGGTGGGGGCATGGGGGGCACGCAGATTTGAAGAGGGAGGGGGTCCCAGAAAGAAAAAATGAACCTTAATAGTGCCTAAATAGGCACTTTTTAGTCAAAAAAATGCGTTAAAATTTTCCATAAATAGCGTTAATATAAAGTAAAGTAGAAGCAAATGCTGAAAAAAACGAAAAGTATGTACACTACTTTTTATAATTGTAGACAAGCTGAAAAAGTTCAGGAAAATTCTGGGGGGGGGGGGTCTGGGTGGGGGCTGGGCTGGGTAGGGGCAAAATTCCGGCGGGGTGGCTCCCAAACCCCACCCCCCCCCCCGAGTTACATGTATGGTCTCCCAGCTGAGGTCCGCGGCTAGCTGACTGTAGTGGGGGGAGACCTCGTTGGTGTTGAGGGCAAGTAAAACAAGTTGAGGCAAGGAAACAGAAAACTCATATAAACGGTCTGAAAACCCCGATAAGCGCTAAGCGACGCCAATCAAAGAGTCGGACGCAGATTACGCTGCTGGAATCCGTGGTCATGCTTCTCCATTTCCAGCATTGACTGCGAAAAGTGGTGTTGTGAAGTCAATATTAGGGAGCGGATTGCATTTTTATATCTTGAAATATTTCATTAGGGGGAGCTTACATTTTTAGAGGGAATATGACATAATTAGGGGGCGAGACGCGTTTATTAGGGGGCTAATGTCTATTTGATAGGGGGTAAACAGATTATTTAGGGGGTGCGTTTTATTAGTTGGCGCATGTATTAATTAGAGGAGTTATTTTATTATTTTTAGAGGGTCGTAAACGTTAACTTTAGGGGGTCGAAAATGTTATAGTCAAGACTTTTTGCCTCCACTCACGCACCCCCGTCCCAGGGCGGGCCCAGGGTGGTCTCGGACTCGCTCCTTCCGTCAAGATCCAATGCCCAGTTGCATGTACCGTGATTCCGTGAATAATCCAAACAATGCCCCCCCCCCTTCTAATAAACGTACACTCTCTAATGAACGCACAGGGGCGTGCTTTAGAACACAGGTACATACATTGTATGTAGATGCAATGATATGCTTGTCAAAACTGGTATTGTCACGCAGTATTCTAGTTTGGGTCCTGTATTGTTGAGCCACTGCAGAAGGCGATTTGGGCCAAAATTTTCAAGTTCAATTCATGATTAAGAAAAATTTTGCACAGGTGGCTGCAAAAAAAGGAGAATATGTGACGCTCTTTTAGGTCCAGTTTGAAAAAACGCGGTATTAAAAGTAGCCACTTCATCAGACGATCAACTTCAGTTTGGACCAACCGTGTATAATCGAACCAAGCCCAGCACAGCAACACGTCACATACGGTATTCGGCGTTTGTTGTGCTCGCTTCACTCGCTCGCTTGGATCGCTGGGAAGGTCGTCCAGGCTGCATGAGGACCGGTCCAGGCTTCCTTTCCTTGGACTCAGAGAGCGGGCCTTGTCCTTGACTGAACGTCTACAGAAGCGTCTACAGTTTCGTCCATAGGTACAGGCTAACAGAAGCGGAAAAAAGATGAACGAGAATCGAAGATTAAATGTAGGGTACGTACTTGGTACTCAAGATTGTGAAATGATGGCACATATATATCACTTACTGTAAGGGCAAGCCACATTAAAATTTAAGACGGGCAGGGCAGCGAAATTATCTATGCAGCATCTTTGGCTGTGTGCTCTGTCCATCCATGCAATGCCTATGAATGACAGCGCATCGTCACAGAGATGAAAGAGTTTGTGAGGGTGGATTGATGGTGGTGGTGTTGTGGCTGTGTGCGATGGCTCGCACAACATACGCCGCATATGTGACGCGTTGCTGGGCTTGGTTCGATTATACACGGTTTGTCCCAACTGAAGTTGATCATCTGATGAAGTGGCTACTTTCAATACCACGTTTTTTTTCATACTGGGCCTAAAGGAGCGTCACATATTCTCCTTTTTTGCAGCAACCTGCAAAATTTTCCTTATGCAATATTAGGGTTGTACGCGAGCGTACAACCTGATTACTGGGTTTGCTCAACATTGTTGCAACGCTAGTTAGTGGTTGAATTTATACACCACCCCCCCCCCCAATGAACGCCGAGGGTATAGCCCGGGTTGAAAATGAACGCCCAGGGCGTTCATTGGGAGATGATTTACGGTATTCCACCCACCCCCCCCGAGTGCTAAAGCACACACCGCATAGCGATTTCAAAGGAGTGTGTAATGAGACATACAGGGTGTATCAAAACTATATGCTCCCCCCCCCCTAAGGGAAATACTGGTTGGACGGATTTAGCTGAAATTCAACATAGATGTAGGTCCAACAAAAATGCATGACCGAATTAAATTTCATGCAAATCGAACAACCGAGCGTCGAGATTTGAGCGATTATCCAAGGTACAGTGAAAAATCTTGCTGCTGTCACCACTTGACCCGTTTCTTGGCGCATCAGCAGTGGTCGGCCGACGTTGGATCGACCGGTGATGGCCAAGTCATACGGCTCTCTGTTCCAGTGCTCGGTGAGACATCGTTCTGATCGCTTCAGCTTCTGAGCCATCCATTTTCTGGTGATCAACTGTGCACCTGCATCGCGAGCCATTTGGTAGGTGACTGCAGCCTCTTCATCGAAGAGACGCACTTTGGTCTCTCTCACTTGGTCGTTGACCTTTCGTAAGAATTGTTTACCAATCAACGAGAAATTGTTGCCATAAAACGCCCAGTAATGTTTCTACGCCAACTGACAAAATTTTTCACTGTACCTTGGATGATTGCTTATATCTTGACGCTAGGTTGTTCGATTTGCATGAAATTTAATTTGGTCATGCATTTTTGTTGGACCTACATCTATGTTGAATTTCAGCTAAATCCATCCAAACAGTATTTCCCTAGGGGGGGGGCATATACTAGTAGTTTTGATACACCCTGTTCAGTGAACCCTCCAAAGAACGCCCCCCCCCCATCAATTGATAGCAGCCCCCTCCCCTCCAATGACCGCTCAGTGCAGAGGGTGGGTTAAAAAATGAATGCCTCCTATCTAGTGAACGCAGAGAGATGCTTTGGAACACAGCTACAGGGTGGGCCACCCAAATGTCCTGGTCTTTGATGTTTGCATGGTCCTGTTTTAAACTGACAATAGGCGCATGCCGCCTTTTGCCGCCATGTGTACGTTAAGGCAT
>JASAMY010000884.1:0-16236 GCA_030248085.1 Paralinhomoeus sp. GSCO2_6 | reverse complement strand
GAGCTGCAAACCGAAGTCGGTATATACCGAAATTTCGGTATATACCGTAGAAAATGGTCGGTTTCGGTATATACCGATACCGAAAATACCGATATTTCTATATTTCGGTATATACCGAAACCGAAAATACCGACGCAAATTTTTCGGTATTCGGTATTCGGTATTTTGGGATTTTTGGTGTTACAAAACGCGATTCCAGTGGTTCACAGCACGCGATTTGTGCCAAAAATAGGAAGAAACACAGGCCAGAGGTCGCTATTGACGTCAACTTTTGTTTGGGACTTTGCCGCGTGGAATGCTGAAGCAATGCTGAGGCAGTGGAAACGGGTCAGTGGCTGCTCTCCACAAGCAGCAAAGATTTTTGACTACATGCCAGTTGTCGCTCGAAAGGACAGGGCAATCGACATTCTACAATACGCCTTGGTCCCTATAATTTTGTCAACTTATCAGGGTCAGCGTCAGCGTCTGACCCCAAAATATTAATCTGTTCGTCGCAAAGTTGGGAAGTACATGTACAGGGTACGTGCATTGTAGCTGAGGCTGTTGGTTATATTTGGTGCGGAAACGCAGAGAACAGTTAGAGAGAGAGAGAGAGCAGAGAGAGTGCAGAGCAGAGCAGAGCAGAGCAGAGAGAGACGGAGCGACGGAGTGGACTGGTCGGCAGGCCACGCCACAGAACAATAGAACAGACGCCGCTTCCCTACCCTTTACAACAGATGCGCGCCCATATTCAAACTGAGGTCTGGGTCACGCCTACAGTAAGAACAGCGTAGACTGCACTCGTACAATGTATGTACGCAACTGAGAGCTACACAGTTTCCAACACTCCCACTTAGCTGACAGTTGTTCTCTAGCTACATTGTACCCACGCTTGTACATTGAAATATACACAATTCAATGTAGTCCTAATTTGCTGCGCAGGTAGTCGAACTGTTGTCGCGATATCGCCTTCGTCAGGATGTCGGCGATCATCTCCTGCGTGCAGCAGTAGTTGAGGACGACGGTGCCGTCGCTGACCTTCTCTCGCACGAAGTGGAACTTGATGTCGATGTGCTTTGTGCGGCGGTGACTGACGGGATTCTTTGCCATCGCTATGGCTCCCTGATTATCCTCGTAGATCAGGGTGCCATCCGTCGTCTTCTTGCCCAAGTCGTGGTCGAGACGCCGCAGCCAGATCGCCGTTTGAGTGGTGGCGCACAACGCCACGTATTCGGCTTCCGCTGTTGACAGCGCCACTGCTGGCTGGCGCTGGCTGAGCCACGTGATGGCTGCTCCCGATGCCAAGAAACAGCTGCCAGTCGTTGACCGACGACTGTCGCAATCTCCAGCCCAGTCTGCGTCAGAGTAGCCGACAGCGCTACGTCTGCCATTTTCGTCTTGGCGACTGTAGGTGAGGGACAACTGCATTGTCCCCTTCAGATAGCGAAGCACTCTCTTTGCTGCTGTCAGATGTGCCTCAGTTGGCATTGCGTTGAATTGAGAGAGTGCACTCACAGCCTGGGCGATGTCAGGACGAGTTGCCACTGCCGCGTAGATCAGGCTTCCCACCAGTGACTGGTAATGAGATGGGTCCACTGCCTTGCTGTGACCGTCGTCGGCCACAAGACGAACGTTTTGATCTGCCGGAGTTCCAACTGGATTCGCGTTGGACAGCCCAAACCGTTCCAGCAGTTCACAAAGGTACTGCTGCTGGTTGATCTTGATCTCGCCCGCCTCCTGGATCACACTGATGCCCAGAATGTAGTGCAGCGGGCCCAGATCCTTCATGTGGAATCTGTCCGCCAGGTTGGACTTGACGTTGTCCATCTCCATTATTGTCGGAGCCAACAGGATCAGATCGTCAACGTACACGGCCACGATCGTGTCACCCCGCACATACACGCAAGCGTCGGCCATGCCCTGGACAAACCCTTGAGACTCCATGTACTCACGAAATGCCTTGTTCCAGCAGCGAGGCGACTGCTTCAGTCCGTAGAGGCTCTTCTTCAGCCGACACACCAGTTCCTCCTTTCCTGGAACTGCGTAGCCCTCTGGCTGCTGCATGAAGACTTCCTCCTCGAGCTCGCCATTGAGGAAGGCTGTCTCAACGTCCATCTGATGGACGTGTAATCCCTTCTCCACAGCGTGTGCCAGTAGAGCTCGGATGGTGTCGAATCGGACGACAGGGGCAAAGGTCTCCTCGTAGTCGACCCCGTGGCGCTGGGCGAATCCCCGCGCCACCAGTCTGCCCTTGTAGCGGTCGATCTCGCCTTTCTCATTCCTCTTCACCTTGAAGACCCACTTGCTGGAGAGTGGCTGGCGGCCCGATGGAAGCGTCACCAGCTCCCAAGTGTCGTTGTCCTTCAGCGACTGTATTTCGGCGTCGGCTGCGGCCCTCCACTTCTCTGCATTGTCTCCTTTTAGCGCCTCCTGCAGCGTCCCAGGCTCGGGGACGCCAGCACTGAAGGCCACGTGCCGCGCCACGTCGGCGCGGTCGTCTTCACCATATCGCAGTGGTGGTTGCCCCTTGTTCGCTCGCTGAGAGCGCCGCTTGACTCCCACTGCCTCAGGAATCTCTGGTTCTGGCGGCTGGTCCTTGGGCGGCTCGTCTTCGATCGACACCTCCCACTCTTGACCTGGTCTGCTGACCCTCTCCAGCTGCTCTGGCGACTGGGACGACTCCCACTGCAGGGGCTGACCAAAGTCTTTCTCATTGAAGACCACGTCGCGGCGCACGTAGACCTTGCCATTCACCAGGCTCTGCACCCTGTAGCCTTTTTGGTTTTGCGCGTAGCCGAGCAGGCGAACTTTCGTCGCCTTTGGGTCCAGCTTCTGCCGCTGCGAATCAGCTACATGCGCGTAGCCAATGCACCCGAAGACGCGTAGACGAGAGACATCTGGCTTTCGTCCATACCAGCGCTCGTAGGGCGTGCAGCCAGTGGTCGTGGTCGGCACGCGATTTCGAATGAAACAGGCGCAGTTCACTGCCTCTGCCCAGTACTTCTTGCTCAATCCGGCGTGTGACAGCATGGAGCGCGCCGACTCCACCAGCGTTCGGTTCAAACGCTCAGCGACTCCGTTCTGCTGCGGACAGTGCGCCACTGACCTTTCATGTTGAATGCCCTCGGCACGTAGAAAGGCAGCAAACTCGTCGGAGTCGTATTCTCCACCATTGTCAGTGCGCAAGGTCCCAATTCGGTGGCCCTCCTCATTCGTGGCCATCGCCATGAACTCCTTGAAGCGGATCAGCACTTCTGACTTCTGTCGCAGCAAGTACATTTTGCAGACACGGCTGTAGTCGTCCGTAAAGGTGACAAAGTAGCGGTGGCCGCCAATGCTTTGCGTCTGCATTGGGCCGCAAACGTCCGAGTGCACCAACTGCAGCTTCCGCGTCGAGCGGATCTCGCCCAGCGACTTGAAGGGACGGCGCGCCAATTTGCCTTCGACGCAGCCTTCACAGAACGGCAAATGCCCGCTGCCAGCTTCGGCGACGCCCAGCATGCGCTCTCCATTCATGGCGCTCTTCAGGTGAGCCTCGTTGAGATGGCCCAAGCGCTGGTGCCACAGCTCCATTTTGTCGTCGCACCTAGCGGCCAGTGCTTGCTCTTCCTTTCCGCCATGGGTCGGCGCCTCAGCATGACAGTTCAGTTGATACATCCTCCCGGACATGCTACCCTGTCCCAGTAGCTTGCCATTGGCGCCCTTGATAAGGCAACGTCCTTGCTCGAACTGCACCACTTTTCCTTTCAGCGTGGCTGCGCGCACACTGAATAGATTGCAGGCGAGCTTGGGAACCAGAAGGACACCCGTCATCGCCGTCCTCAGGCGCTTGCCACCATGCAGTCCCATGGTGACTCTGACGATGCCCGATCCAAGCGCGTCGACCTTGCGCCCATCTCCCAGGCTGACCGGCTGCGGAACGTCAAACTCTCGGTAGTTCTGCAGGAGTCCTTGGTCAGCAGTCATGTGACGAGACGCGCCCGAGTCGACTATCCAGCGTCCCGGACCACCTTCCGTGGCCGCCAGCGCGGTCGACACTGAGAGAGACGCGTCCTCTCCACAGTCGTCGTCGTCCCTCTGCGACGTCTCTGCTGGATTTGCGCTGTGCGGAGCGCGCCGCGTCCGCCATCTGTTGCTGCCAGTCATCGGCGGCTTCTTGAGACTCTTGCTCTTGCAGGCCGTCGATTTGTGGCCGCTTCTGCCACAGTTCCAGCACGTTCCGCCAAATGTCCGTAGCGGTCGCGTGTCGAGTCGCAACGCAGCCTCGTCGTCGACCAACGTGCTACTACCGACACTCTTGGCGCCAGTCTGACGCCTCTTCTGCTCCTCGTTGAGCAGCGACTGATGGAGGAAGGCGAGACTCAGGTCGTCTCCCTTCGCCTCCAACGCCGTCACCAGCATTCCGTAGCTTGCCGGAAGACTGATCAGGAGAGCAATCACCTGCTCCTCCTCTTCGATCCTTGAGCCGATCGACGCCAGACTGTCCGTCACCTCCTTCATGCCCTTGAGGTGCTCCTTGACAGACGCGCCCTCCCTCATCCGCATCGTGAAGAACTTCTTCTTGAGAAACAGCTTGCTGCAGAGAGAGCTGCTCTCGAACTGCGACTTGAGGGTCGACCAAATCTCTGCCGGCGTCTTGCACGTCGTCACCAGGTAGATGACGCTGCTGTCCAGAGCCATGACCAGCGTCGTCATGGCCGTCTGCTGCTGCTTCTCAAAAGCGGCAGTCTCTGCTGCCGATGCTCCCGGCTCTGGCCGCGCCTCTGACCCCTCGACGTGTCCCCAAAGCCCATGGGACAGCAGAAGATGCTGCATCTGGAACTTCCAGACCGGCCAGTTGCTGTCGATAGCCAGTCGATAGTCGAGTCTGTCGATAGCCAGCTTGCTGCTGCCGACGGAGGCCATGTTTCCCTTTCGGTTTCACCGCACCAGAATCACGCGCACTAGATTGGCACCACCTCGACTGCGGAGCCCACACCTTTCTTCCCAAGGTCACGACTCGCCAACAGCTTCGGTGGTCCAACTAAGCGTGGACTGGGCCCATAACCTGTTGGTTATATTTGGTGCGGAAACGCAGAGAACAGTTAGAGAGAGAGAGAGAGCAGAGAGAGTGCAGAGCAGAGCAGAGCAGAGCAGAGAGAGACGGAGCGACGGAGTGGACTGGTCGGCAGGCCACGCCACAGAACAATAGAACAGACGCCGCTTCCCTACCCTTTACAACAGATGCGCGCCCATATTCAAACTGAGGTCTGGGTCACGCCTACAGTAAGAACAGCGTAGACTGCACTCGTACAATGTATGTACGCAACTGAGAGCTACACAGTTTCCAACAGAGGCCACTATAAAGCGAGCGGCCTTTTTCATCGGTGGGCCTGGCCGCCTGATCTGCAGTGAATGCCACAAAAGTCGCTCAATGCTAGCAAAGCCAAGCAGCTGCTCCAGCCTTCTGCACGGCTTTCCTCAAGTACCCAGAAGGCCTAGAAAGAGATGCTGGCGGAAAGCAAAGAGCAACATGGTAATTTGTCCCATTGCGCACGCTTATATTTAAATACCGAATACCGAACCGAATACCGACAATACCGAAATTATCAGATGCGGTATATACCGTACCGAAAAATACCGACCATTCTCAATTTCGGTATATACCGATACCGAAAATACCGAACATTTCGTCGGTTTGCAGCTCTACCCCCCCCCCCCCCCTTGGCTACGCCACTGATCTGCGCATTGACCAACGCTGCGCTAACGACGCTTCGCAACATAGAACGTGGCGCAGCTGAAACAGTCGTTGTTTAAAACAATTTTGTATACTGGAACCACCTCCTTTAATATTTCTTTCTGCCGCATTCCCAAACGGACACATAGTTCTGCTATGAATCTCGCTTTCCGATGTCGGCGCGGCTAGTGCCGCCGACTCAGCTGGGGTCCTGCAGCTCACCATCACTGCAGGAGAGAGAGATGGTCCCGTCTGAGCGTCGTCGCCTTCCGCCGCCGGGCTAGCGAGCCTGCTGGGCGGTCGAGCAGCGCGTCGAGCTCTGCCGCGTCGCGATCAGCCTCTCCATGGACGCGGTCACCGCGGCGCACACCTCCAGCGGGTCCATTTCGGACATGACGTACACCGCTTCTCCAACCACCGTCCTGCAGGAAGACAACCACGTGGCACCCCACTGCTCAAACTGCACCGCAACGCCCATGGGCGTCGTTTGAAATCGCGGTAACGCCAACGAGCGTGACGTAATGGCCAGCTTTTGGGGACTCACTAGCTTGCCGCTTGACTGCACGAGGCCCCGCGGAGGGGAGGTCCTCGCCACGACACCGGTCGTCATCAACAGGCGCGGATGCCTCTCCTCCAGCCATCCCGCCAGGGAGACAGAGCGAGGCCGAGGAAGCAGCCGCAGCCGCTTTTTGCCGTTTCGACGATTCAGCCTCCGTTGTCCCGACGTTGCCGTTGTCCCGACACCTTTGGGAAGTTGTCCCGACGGAGGAGGCCGTTGTCCCGACGGCAAAGGGCGGAGTACCGTAAAGTGCCGAATATAGCAGAAGGCAGTTTCCTGCATTTAACATTAGCCATCGTGGTCTCAATGCCATTGAGGTGCGGGATCTGGCGCAAGTAGTGGTCAATGGTCGAGGGCGCAGCGTCTTGTTCATTGTACTGAAGATGCGCGGCCAGCAGGACTTTCTCTTGCTCGATGTCGTTGTCGAGCTGCACGTACTCGGCTGAGCGCCGAATAGGCGCGGCCCTTCCAGTTTTCAGGCCGGCCACTCTAACTCTGATGGAATTCTCCAGCGATTGCACCTCTCGTACAAAGTCTTGTAGCGACGGGTGGCGGGTTCCGAATACTTCTCTCAACGAGTTATAAAACCCTTCCGCATGATTCTGCAGCTTCTCCTCTGCTTCCTGGTAGATGTGGTCATTCTTTGGGAAGTTGTCGGGATCGACAAGGAAAGGATGACACCCTCTGGGACAGTGACCGAAATTCGTGGCACACTGCCGAGAGTGTCATCCCGCTTCTTTGCCATAAATAAGCAGCACAAGCACGTCCAGTATTGAGTTGTGCCGCTTCTGTTCTTGGACGAGTAGTTGAACTTGAGAATCCTGCCGGGCCGGCGTTCACTCTCGTTCAGTTGTTGTTGACAGTTGGTAGCGCCAAATTTACTGCTGCTCTGTTGATCGCGATGGGCGATGGACATTTAGTATGAGCTCGCTCGGCTTATGGTCAGATCAAGGTGATCCCTGATACAATCTATGGACGCTTACCACCCTCCCACCCATCACTAAACGACGTTTGGGACAGCGTCGGGACAACGGCACAAACGTCGGGACAACGGCCCCCTTGCCGCGTCGGGACAACGGCAACATCGGGACAACAGCGGCGATACCGTTTCGACAACAACACTCAGATCTAATCAACAATCAAATATGTTGTTTAGGCAGCTACAATGTAGTGTAACATGTTAAAGAAAGCATGGGAAGGCGCTAAAAGAGAACGAATTGAAATTTGCGATGGTTTGCGCATCTGCGGAATTTCGGCAAAAATTCGGTGAAATTTTTCGCGTAGTGAACTGCAAATATGCGGTTTTTTTTACACAAATTAAAAAAATCGAAAGCTTGGTGACATTTGGTCTTTTCTACAGATGATTCGAATAGTGCGATCGGATTTTTGCAATGTTGGGTTTAAGTCGGAATGGCAAACTGTAGCACTGCTGGGATGAATGGGAGGAGAAGGGACAACTTGCCGACAGGCAAGAGCACCTAGTTGGTTAGAATTTTGCCCTCAATAATACGGGAATTCCCGACTCATCATAACGGCGACACTGGTGACACCAGTGACACCGTTTTTTTTATTGTTTACTAGCCGCTTCGAACTCAGGACTCCTGCTTGCAAAGTGCTCAAAAGTGGTTCAACATCAATTTGTCTCATGAAATAAAAAAAAGTTGAGAATACTCAGTTGTACAATGATGAATCACTGCAATGATGAAACTGCAAAGTGTTGGAATGCAGGTCAACCAACGCATTTGCATGAGTGCCAAAGAATTGCTTGTAACACCTACTCTGTTTTAAATAAATTTCATCAACACACCGACGTAAACGCGACATGCGCTAAGACTCATTTGCAGTTTTTTTATATTTTTACATTACAGTCTCTGTGGTGATCCCTCGTCAGCGATCGACTGCTGCGCCAACGCGCCGGCCGAAGTGGACGGTGCCGCGGAGGCAGAGCTCGTCAAGTTTGGCAGAAAGTCCCACCGAGACGAGACGAGACTGCTCGCTTTTCCAAAGAAGAACCTGCTGCTAAACGAATTGCAGAGTACTGTATCTCCATGCCGTGCTCTACTCTTAACCCAGGTTACCGCGGTAATCCAGGCTGGCGAGGGAAAAGAGTGGGTTAGCAGGATTCATTTGAGCGTGCCTTCAAAAGCGATGTGGTAAGTGCTGTGAAACAGTGGCAAAACGGGTTCGCAGCATCGCTAACGTGTAAACTCACATAAAATACACGACGTTCCACGATTCCACGATATAACAACTCGCACGACGGTTGTTCGTCAAAACGATACTGGCAGCCAGCACCTCTGTATACGGTTCAGACGCCTATGTTACTTCTTGAAAGAACAGGTTAATTGAGCTTCAATGTGATAAGCGTTGTGAAACAACGGCAAAACGGGTTTTCATCATCTCCACTAGTCGTTGTACTACGCGCGATTTCGACAAAGAACTCGGGATCAATATTCCATCAGCTTTATCGATTTCCCGACAGCACTCGTCATTGTGCTCGCCATGCTCAAACCTGCTCAACCAATGTTGCAATTCGCCTTCTGCGTATATATAGTAGTGTTTTAAAAGCAACGATGCACTACCGTGTGGAAAAGTTAACTCCCATCCCTGCGCATTCGGGGTTGGTGCAGCTGGTTTGGGGTTCCAGCACCTCGGCTCTCGGGCTGAGCACGTCCTCCCCTCCGCTTCGGCCTGTGAAAAGGTGCCCGGGGGAGACGTCTTCGGATGGATTCCCTTGCCTGAGGTGGAGGGCAGAGGTGCTTCGTGCTGTCTCTGCAACTTCCGCGCGGTGGTCACTGTTTTGTGAATATACGCATCGCATTCTGCTGGGCAGAGAGAGCTCAGACAGGTCGCTTTTACACAATGCGAAATTTTCGATGTCAGCAGCTGCACCTGCCTATATTAAATTTTTTTTTGGCATTGGGGAATCGACCGGGGGGGGGGGCAAACGGCAGTGGGAAACGTCCAGGGGGAACTGGTAAGGGGGAACGACCGGTTACAGAAGTAGTGTTATAGAGGTGGTGACTGGAACAAGTAGTTTGTTTAGATGAGAAAGACGTAGTAGTAGTAGTAGAAGCAAGAAAAAAAGTACGGTGTAGTAGTAGTAGTAGTTGCAAATTTTTAAAACTTTCCTGCGGTTTGCCACCTCCTCAAAGTCCGTGTCGTACGAGGACTGCCAGAGAGCGTGTGACGCGCTCTACACCGTAAGAGCGTTTTGCGCATTGTTTTTTGCCGCGCTGACGAGCAACGAGTGTCACCTGTGTCTGGGAGGGAGGGGCACTTATCATACATGGGGGGGGGGGTGGCGATCATCATGTGGAGTAGGGGCTTATCATAGGTTTAACGGTAGTTGTATTTGCGTAGCAATGCTCATACTGTAGAAGAGGCGCCCATTTAATTTACTGTACAGTCAGTTATCGGTTCTTTCAATTTGGACCTACCTAATTTCCAACCCATTGTTTACAAAAAAAGTACCACTCAATCGTTCCTCCCATCCTGGACTACATGCACGTGGGGGAGGAATATTCGAGCATCTTCTCTTAGAGGCATAGAGTCTAAAGCCTGGAAGATGTGTAGGGGCGGGCCGGTGTACTGCTGGGTTCAAAATGGAGCAAGAGGGAAGCCGTTTCAGGTAGGCTGCAGATCGATGAGCTACCTCGCCAACATCAGCACTTGGTATGTACCATTACTCGGAAGGGCAAAACCCTTCGTACAGCGTCGGCTACACTTATTCAATGGGTGAGACGTACAGTACATTACAGCAGTAGCGCGCCACTTGGATGCATGAATAAAGCGACGACGATGTAGGTAGGGTATCTATCGCGTTCTTGCAGACATCGATGAACAGTATTCAGTCGCTCCGCTACAACGGCTTGTAATGTTGACTACATTTTCATTCCACCGCCGCACTGTACCTACATACCATATGAGCGGGTGACAACCTGAAACACAGCATTAAATTCCAGTCAAATCGAGGCACGCATCAAGAAGCATCAAGAAGCAGGGCGCATTATCGGAAACGATCTTGACGCTCCCTTTGCCGCAACAGAGCAACAGTGCCAGCGCCGTTGCGAGCTCAATTATGAGGTGACCGTCTTACAGTACATAGTTGGTGATTACCGAATGATCAATCTATGCACCGAAAAACTTATGAAAACACATTGGTCACTTACACACAACACAGCAACACGCACGCACGCACGCACGCACGCGCGCCCGCCCGCACGCACGCACGCACGCACGCACGCACGCACGCACGCACGCACGCACGCACGCACGCACGCACGCACGCACGCACGCACGCACGCACGCACGCACGCACGACCTCGACTTACTCGACCTTTGGGGGCCTCTGGGCTGGGTAAACTATTTTCGGGCTCTCCCATTCCCTCCGCCCCCCCCCCCCTGCATCGGTTCACTGCCTTTTTTGTGTGCGCGTTTTGTGCATGTTTCGGATTGTTTGTGTAAGGTTGCGAGAGCAAAACGTTTTTGGACATACAACACATTCAATCCAACACACCGAAGAGCCGATTCTCCCCCCCCCCCAACATAGCATCACCACAGAGACTGTAATATAAAAAAAAAAAAAAACTGCAAATGAGTCTTAGCGCATGTCTCCAATTTGCGTCGCGGGTGTGTTGATATGAAATTTATTTAAAACAGAGTGGGTGTTACAAGCAATTCTTTTGCATTCATGCAAATGCGTTGGTTGACATGAATTCCAACACTTTGTAGTTTCATCATTGCAGTGCTTCGCCATTGTACAACTGAGTATTCTCAACAATATTTTATCTCATGATGAGACAAATTGATGTTGAACCACTTTGGAGCACTTTGCATGCAGGAGTCCTGAGTTGAAGCGGCTAGTGTACATTAGAGATGAGCATGGGCCGGGCCTGGGCCTGATTTTCCAGGGGCGGGCCGGGCCTGCCTCGTTTTTGGGCGAAAATTCAATAGGAATTTGCGGGCCTGGGCAGGATTTTTGCCGATTTGGCCGGACCGGGCCGGGATTTCCAGGCCCATGCTCATCTCTAATGAACATACGTACATGTATGGTATTCCCAATAGCACCGCAATCCCCAATAGCACCGTATGGTATTCCCCAATAGAACCGTCGTTTACCCGGTGGAGAAGAGAGGGGAGGGAGAGGGGAACCGTATTGTTGCAACCATCGGCTACCCGCTATTGCTACCGCTACCCGGAGAGGGGGGGGGCACTATTGGAGAATTTACTGGAGTAGAAGTAGTGGGCCACAGGTCGTTCTCCCGCCCCCCCCCCCCCTAACAGTTCCCCCCTGGACGTTTCCCCCCTGTCGTTTGCCCCCGGTCCTTTCCCCCCAGCCAACTTGTTTTTTTTTTGTTTTATGTCGAGCAGATAGGCGAGCATGCTGCGTCCGAGCTGGCCTTTGTCGATATGGAAGGTGCGCTCTGGCGAAGCGCAGCGAGTCGGCAGCGCCGCAAGGCGCTGTTGTCGGTTTGATCGCTGACGAGGCGATCGACTGCTGCGCCAACGCGCCGGCCGAAGTGGACGGTGCCGCAGAGGCAGAGCTCGTGAAGTTTGGCAGAAAGTCCCACCGAGACGAGACTGCTCGCTTTTCCAAAGAAGAACCTGCTGCTAAAAGAATTGCAGAGTACTGTATCTCCATGCCGTGCTCTACTCTTAACCCAGGTTACCGCGGTAATCCAGGCTGGCGAGGGAAAAGAGTGGGTTAGCAGGATTCATTTGAGCGTGCCTTCCAAAAGCGATGTGGTAAGTGCTGTGAAACAGTTGCAAAACGGGTTCGCAGCATCGCTAACGTGTGAACTCACATACACGACGTTCCACGATTCCACGATTCCACAACTCGCACGACGGTTGTTCGTCAAAACGATACTGGCAGCCAGCACCTCTGTATACGGTTCAGACGCCTATGTTACTTCTTGAAAGAACAGGTTAATTGAGCTTCAATGTGATAAGCGTTGTGAAACAATTGCAAAACGGGTTTTCATCATCTCCTCTAGTCGTTGTACTACGCACGATTTCGACAAAGAACTCGGGATCAATATTCCATCAGCTTTATCGATTTCCCGACAGCACTCGTCATTGTGCTCGCCATGCTCAAACCTGCTCAACCACTGTTGCAATGCGCCTTCTGCGTATATATAGTAGTGTTTTAAAAGCATCGATGCACTACCGTGCGGAAAAGTTAACTCCCATCCCTGCGCATTCGGGGTTGGTGCAGCTGGTTTGGGGTTCCAGCACCTCAGCTCTCGGGCTGAGCACGTCCTCCCCTCCGCTTCGGCCTGTGAAAAGGTGCCCGGGGGAGACGTCTTCGGATGGATTCCCTTGCCTGAGGTGGAGGGCAGAGGTGCTTTGTGCTGTCTCTGCAACTTCCGCGCGGTGGTCACTGTTTTGTGAATATACGCATCGCATTCTGCTGGGCAGAGAGAGCTCAGACAGGTCGCTTTTACACAATGCGAAATTTATGTCAGCAGCTGCACCTGCCTATATTAAATTTTTTTTTGGCATTGGGGAATCGACCGGGGGGGGGGGGCAAACGGCAGTGGGAAACGTCCAGGGGGAACTGGTAAGGGGGAACGACCGGTTACAGAAGTAGTGTTATAGAGGTGGTGACTGGAACAAGTAGTTTGTTTAGATGAGAAAGACGTAGTAGTAGTAGTAGAAGCAAGAAAAAAAGTACGGTGTAGTAGTAGTAGTAGTTGCAAATTTTTAAAACTTTCCTGCGGTTTGCCACCTCCTCAAAGTCCGTGTCGTACGAGGACTGCCAGAGAGCGTGTGACGCGCTCTACACCGTAAGAGCGTTTTGCGCATTGTTTTTTGCCGCGCTGACGAGCAACGAGTGTCACCTGTGTCTGGGAGGGAGGGGCACTTATCATACATGGGGGGGGGGGGGTGGCGATCATCATGTGGAGTAGGGGCTTATCATAGGTTTAACGGTAGTTGTATTTGCGTAGCAATGCTCATACTGTAGAAGAGGCGCCCATTTAATTTACTGTACAGTCAGTTATCGGTTCTTTCAATTTGGACCTACCTAATTTCCAACCCATTGTTTACAAAAAAAGTACCACTCAATCGTTCCTCCCATCCTGGACTACATGCACGTGGGGGAGGAATATTCGAGCATCTTCTCTTAGAGGCATAGAGTCTAAAGCCTGGAAGATGTGTAGGGGCGGGCCGGTGTACTGCTGGGTTCAAAATGGAGCAAGAGGGAAGCCGTTTCAGGTAGGCTGCAGATCGATGAGCTACCTCGCCAACATCAGCACTTGGTATGTACCATTACTCGGAAGGGCAAAACCCTTCGTACAGCGTCGGCTACACTTATTCAATGGGTGAGACGTACAGTACATTACAGCAGTAGCGCGCCACTTGGATGCATGAATAAAGCGACGACGATGTAGGTAGGGTATCTATTGAAAAGTTGACGAAAAATTGGCGAATGGCGCAGTGGGAATTGAACCCACGTCTCTGGATTACCGGTCCAGTGTGCTACCGCTACACCACACGCGCACGCCAACCCCTCGTCAAATTCGAAATGAGAAGGCAAAGACAACGAAAGGGCGAGCCTTAGGCCGCAGCACCAAAGTCGTGTCTTTGCCGAAACATATTGAAAAGTTGACGAAAAATTGGCGAATGGCGCAGTGGGAATTGAACCCACGTCTCTGGATTACCGGTCCAGTGTGCTACCGCTACACCACACGCGCACGCCAACCCCTCGTCAAATTCGAAATGAGAAGGCAAAGACAACGAAAGGGCGAGCCTTAGGCCGCAGCACCAAAGTCGTGTCTTTGCCGAAACATATTGAAAAGTTGACGAAAAATTGGCGAATGGCGCAGTGGGAATTGAACCCACGTCTCTGGATTACCGGTCCAGTGTCGCGTTCGCGTTCTATCGCGTTCTATCTATCGCGTTCTTGCAGACATCGATGAACAGTATTCAGTCGCTCCGCTACAACGGCTTGTAATGTTGACTACATTTTCATTCCACCGCCGCACTGTACCTACATACCATATGAGCGGGTGACAACCTGAAACACAGCATTAAATTCCAGTCAAACCGAGGCACGCATCAAGAAGCATCAAGAAGCAGGGCGCATTATCGGAAACGATCTTGACGCTCCCTTTGCCGCAACAGAGCAACAGTGCCAGCGCCGCTGCGAGCTCAATTATGAGGTGACCGTCTTACAGTACATAGTTGGTGATTACCGAATGATCAATCTATGCACCGAAAAACTTATGAAAACACATTGGTCACTTACACACAACACAGCAACACGCACGCACGCACGCACGCACGCACGCACGCACGCACGCACGCACGCACGCACGCACGCACGCACGCACGCACGCACGCACGCACGCACGCACGCACGCACGCACGCACGCACGCACGCACGCACGCACGCACGCACGCACGCACGCACGCACGCACGCACGCACGCACGCACGCACGCACGCACGCACGCACGCACGCGCGCACGCACGCACGCACGCGCGCACGCACGCACGCACGCGTAGCCAAGGGGAGGGGGTGCGGAGGGGGCAATCCCCGCGTCCTTTTGGAATGCGCCCCTCCCCCCTCCTTCGGAAAATGCTAGCTGGCTACGCTACTGTTCCTGCAGGACCACCTGTCGGAACGACCGGCTGGCGAAAGAACGTACTTTACACGGTGTCAGAGTTTCGTTGACAAGAAACTAAAATTTATGATACATACAAATTTAGTCGTAGCGCCAGTACAAGCCTTGCTTTGCGGCACGTCCGCTAGGCCCGGTAGGTGTCGCTTCGAGCGCGTCCGTTCGAATTCCCTATCGGTGATTGGCGGCGCAATGCGTGGGCGTTTGCGCGTTTTCCGCTCGCGTGACCCGCGCTGACCGTTGGTCACTCTCCGCGTTTTCCCCGAGATTCCTCGTTTGTTCCCCCCCCCCCCCCTCGCGGCGAAGCCACCGTGCGACCTTTCTGCGTCTTGCACGTGCGGTGACGGGCCAAATAGTGCAGCGGCGTTGGACGGTCGTACCCAAACCTGCACACGAGCCGTTCGCCTTGACCACTGTCGGCAGCCCCGACACGTCAACGCCAGCGAGCTCTCACTCAAGCGCACCGGCGCAGCGGCCGCTGACTCGACCTCTGTCGGCAGCCCCGGCACGTCGACGCCAGCCTGCCCACACAGCGCGTCGCGACGGGCGAAGCGACGTCGGCTAGCGCGGCAGCAACTACGGAGGGGAAGTTTGCGCTGCGCCCGTTTCGTGTGTCGACGCATCGTCTCTCGCCAACGTGGGGAGACAGCGCTCCCTAGAGGCGAATTCGAGTTGCAGGAGCGCGCGCGGATTTTGTGCTAGCCAACCGTCGGACGAGCAGCGTAGCGGTAGCCAGAGGCGGCAAGTTTGTCGGCTTCTCGCTCACACGCGGCGGACGTAGGCGCTCTGTCGGCGTCGGGGGCCTACTCGATTTAGGGGACGCAGGGCCGGTCGAGAACACGAGCGCCTCAATACATGTGCGCTTAGGATTCCTTCTGCCGTCGTCCGCACACTTGACAACCGCTTGCACCGCATAATCACGGGGGCATGTGTGACAGAAAATTGAGCCATTCTCTCCTTTCATTTTGCAGTTCCACAATTTTACGTGCGGTCCATAAACACGCGATTTCGGTCCAAACTATCGAAGAAGACATTGATTGAGGCATTACTTGAAGTGTGTCGTACTCGTACCAGTAGATCATGTTGACCGGCACTATCGTTGTGCTTGTGGCGGGTTGCGTCATGGTTGTGTCCAGGCCTAGTCACGAAGGTACTCAAGGCGACATTCAAGATTTCGGTCGGCTTATGCAAAACCATTTTTAAAAACACAATGTGCATATAGGCCCGTACAGATGTCTTGGCACCAGCGTATTCTGCTATTCGAAAGATGCATATTGAGATAGCCAACGTATCCGTTAACGTTACAGAAGAGTGGATGACTCGGAACTGCAACGACAGCCAGGTTTGTTTCTA
>JASAMY010000824.1:0-16246 GCA_030248085.1 Paralinhomoeus sp. GSCO2_6 | reverse complement strand
ATGGCATGTAGTGGCGGATTGCAAACAGCATATGGTTCATTATTCGTCTGTTCCCATGTGCTCGCTTGAACATATATTGGAAGAGGTAGGTTGGAAAGAGGGCTGGACTCGTGCCCTTCAGATGTCTGAAAAGCGTACTCTCTTCTGGTTGGGCACACTGATTGCAAGTGCATAAATAGTACATAGCAGTGGTACATAGCAATGTCTTGCATTATGGTTCTGTTGTGAATGCATCGATAACTGTAACTGTTGGTTTTGTGGGGGTGCATCAGCCTGCCTTTAAACTGGTTATACCTGAGCGAATTCTTCAGTGCACTCCATGTTCCCTCGATTGGTTGTGTGTGAATGGAAGGGTCTGCTTGGTCAACAAAATGTAATCGGTGGTTGACCCAGTCGTGACGTCCTCCATACACATTTTGAATTTGATTGAGGCCCCATATGATGCCCATCCATCAGAAACGATTCGAGTGTCTGGTCGCACATATGTAAACAGCTGCCCAATCAAAGTGGCTGCTGTTCTGTCCGCAACTGGTACAAGTACAACACGGTTGGTCCCTCTTTGTACCATCCCAAATACCTAGGTAAGAAAATGTGATGCCAGTGGTCCATCTTCAGCTTGGAGAATTGTTAGCCGTGGCAGCCTTGGAAAACATATAATCGCTGATCTGTTTGCTGAATAGCTTTGACTTGCAGACAAGGCCAACGATGTCAGTGTAGTAATGTCTTGCAAGTGATCTACACAAATTTCTCACAGTTTTCATAATAGGTACACATTGCCTATGTTTTATGTACTGGTCAGTTATTTACCATCAGGGCAGGTGTTGAACAGTTGACTGCATATCTGCTTGGCATCCAAACCTTGCTCAGCAAGATCAATCAGCTGTGGCAAGTATCCTTGAACCAGTGCTCGACACACTCCAGCAAACATGAGAAGTGCATCGCACGCTCCAGATACAACCACTGTTATGGTTTCTTTGCCTTCAGCCATCGACGTCTTGACGATGTTTGTGCAGTAGGGATGAGCATGGGCCGGGCCGGAATTCCAGGCCCGTTTTGCGGGCCGGGCCGGGCCGGGCCTGCGTTTTGAGGGTGCGGGCCGGGCCGGGCCGGGCCGGACGTTCTTGGCTGGTCAACGTAGATAGCTGCCTATGTAATGCATTGTAAGTATCGGCGACTATTCTGCACCGTATTAGCAACTTTGTATTCTATGACGCGCGTCTTTCGCGCTCAAATGGTGCAAAGGCCGTAAAATGGTTGTGAACTGCGATTCTGAGAGGTGGATGCGCCATTCCGCTAAGTAAATCACGCCAATTGGCATACGGTATTTCAGTAAATTGTACACTGTAGTGACTGTACTTATTTCGTGTTGCGGGCCGGGCCGGGCCTGCGATATTGAGCAGTTGGACGGGCCGGGCCGGGCCGGGCCTGGATTTTGAGGGTGCGGGCCGGGCCGGGACGGGCCGGACTATCTGGCGGGCCGGGCCGGGCCGAGATGTGCAGGCCCGTGCTCATCCCTATTGTGCAGTATATGCAGAAGAGAACGCGAACAACGCATGGACAGGAAGCTAGATGCATAGTGATTGTACCGACAACTCGTAAAACTGTTGCATTGTACTGCGAATAGAGAGTTCGGTTATAGTAGTTATTTCTCTGTCTAGTGCAAGAAGGAAGAGAAGAACACTACAAGTGGCGTGACCGGGCTCGGCTGCAAGGATGCCGAACTCAAGCGTCAGCGAAGACACGGCGCGAGGCTCGACGTCAGCGGCGGCTCCCGCAGCGCCGCGCATTCCGGTGCCCTCTGTCAACAAGTGGCTGCCTGCGCCCGGAGAACCCTCCTGCAGCTTCCGGCAGTGGGCCCGGCAGTTCGCCCGCTTCCTGACGCTCACCGACGCCAACCGACCGGCCGGGCAGAAGCTGCGCCGTTTGCTGCTGATGCTGCTGGCACGAGGGAGCTCGGTTGTGGGGGGGGGGGGGGGGGGGGGGGGGGCGACGAGGGGAGCTGGGTTGTGGGGGGGGGGGGGGGGGTGGGGGGGGGGGGGGGGGGGAGGCGGGGGGGCGGGGGCAGCAGCAAATTTCCTCGCCCCCCTACCCCCAGCCCCCCCCCAGACCCCCCCCCCAGAATTTTCCTGAAGTTTTCCAACTTGCCAACAATTGTACAAAGTAGTGTCTTTGCCTTCTAGTGTTTAAAGTGATGCTGCTCGGCTAAACGCTATTTTAGCCTAAGGCACTTTTTGACCTATTTTTGACGAAAAGTGCCTATTTAGACACTATTTTGGAACATTTTTTTCCCCTTCTGGGACCCCCTCCCTCTTCAAATCTGAGGACCCCCCCCCCCCACCCCCCCCCCCCAAAGCGAGACCCCCCACCCCCCCCCACCCCCCCCCCCCCAAGAAGTCAGACCCCCCCCCCCCACTTCAAGCCCGGGCCCCCCCCCAAACCCGGTTAACATGGATGCTCGGCAGTTCGACACGAACCCGGTCGTTGAAGAAACCGACAGTTTGCCGCACGCCGACTTCATGGAAGCGGTCATGGAGCAGTTCGCCCCGCCCATCAGCGCAGCGGCGGCCTGCTACGACTTCTACAAGCGCGACCAGGCGCCCCACGAAAGCGCCGACGACTTCCTCTGCGCCCTGCGATCGATCGCCGTCGACTGCGCCTTCGGGGCCAGCCTCGACTACCAGCTGGCAATCCGAATGATCTGCGGTTGACTTCTGCAACGCCAAGGACGAGCGCAAAGGTGCATGTACAGCATTGTTGCAACGCCATTTAGTAGTTGAGTTTATGGACGCTCCCCCTCCAACGAACGCCCAGGGTAGAGAGTGGGTTAAGAAAATGAACGCCCAGCAGAGCGTTCATTGAGTGATTTACGGTATTATAATGCATCGAGGTGCTCAGGTGCATCGAGCGTGAAGCAGAGCTGCGTGGTAGCGCTGGCGATCTCGATCGTGACAATGATCATAAAGTAGTATCATGCTTTGTATGAGCGCTTACAACTGCTCCAAGCGACTACCAACGAAGAAGATGCTATTACAACATTGCTAGCCATGCCAATAGCCCATCGTGCGTGCCTTGGGTTGCGTCTTGTCAGCATAGACGTTGATGCTGTTACAACATTGCCAATAGCCCATCGTGCCTTGTGTTGCTCTCGTCAGTATAGATAAGACTTGGGCGTGTGCGGCCCTGGGGGGGCCGTGGGCTCTTTTTGTACGTAACAGCGTCTATGCATCTTACGCTATAACCGCAAAAACGGACAAGGTTTGCTATGAACAAAATGGCGACAATGCCAAAAATCCATACAGAACATGCCCAACAGATAATTGAATTAGACAATGGACGCTTAAAATACAGTGTCCAACTGTGCAAAATGGGCATATCCCTAACCAAATACAGTGTAATGGGCATCTGTAATATGTAATGGCATGCTGCTAGTTTTGCTGCTTGTTGGTTGGCTCGGAGGCACAAAAACGAGCGAAAACCACCAACAAACCCAATGGGCCGGCATCGTGTAGCTTAGGCTTAGAAAAGCGGCCCATACGAATGGGCCGGTCTCGCGTGATGTCACCTGGCCGGCCCATTGAAAGGGCCGCCCAAGCGTATGGGCCGGTAGTATTTTTATGGGCCGGTTGTTTTTTTATGGGCCGCCTTTCTGGAATATAACCGGCGAAACACCCACAATTGCAGAAAGTACTACACAAAATTATAAATTTAATTTTTCTCTGTAAAAATTATTTGTACATTTTCTTTAATTCACAAAAATACAAAATAATTTCTATCAATTGATTCAATTGTACGCTGCCGCGTACACCCTGATTAGTGATCAAAAATTTCAGCCAAAAGTTCCGTACCCTATAGGCTCTTTAACAGTGCATCGCAGAGCTTCGCTATAAGGGGGAAAGTTGCTTGCCCAGACATGATCTAGACCACTATCAACATTTGAACCAAATTGGGCGCACCAAAATGCCTCCCACCATTATACCGATAACGAGAATTGGCGATATTTCGGTGTGGTTAGGTCGGATGGCCTAAACATCAATACTAAAGTTGATGGCCCTTTGATGTTGAACATTTCATTCCTTGGAGCCAACACGCTCCGACGCACCAAAATATTTTCACTTCCGAGATAATCGATAAATATCGATATTGCTAGCTCGGATAACTTCGGCTAAAACACAAACGATGACCGCCTCCACGTGTAGATCATTTTGATTCCTTACACCACCAAGCTCCGACGCACCAATATGGCGCTGCAGATCTGCACGCACGCACGCACACCATCAAATGGGCTGCTTCACAAAAAACTCGATGTGGGTACGTCGCATCACTTCGGCTAAAACACAAAAGTTGACCGCCTAGTTATAGCGATTATTTTGATTCTTTACATCACTATGCTACGATGCAGCAATAGCACAACTGCACACGCACGCACGCACGCACGCACACACACAATTATTCGCAGTGGCTTCTGTTTGTAGTTTCTCTGCATGCTGTGCCATTTGCTGATAGGTTATCCTGCTTTGTATCCCTCCTGACGGGGGAGAAGAGCCGACTCACGTGAGCCAACGTCCAAAGGACGAGCGACGCGAAACCTGCAACATAAATGGCTCAGACGAGCAAAAGTGCCAGCACTGACACACAGACACACTCACTGAGACGGTTGCCGACAACTGGGGGCGCGTCGCAAAAGCGGATTGTCAGCTAGAGCGGCGCCCAGACGTGGGGAAGAGACTCGAACCAGCGCCCGATCCTTTCAAAACCTGAGACACAACTGGCTCTGCATAGCAAAAGCGCCAGCACTCACACACGAACGCACGTGTCGGGGCAAGGGGCTCTCTCACCCTGGGACCCCGTTGCTGAGCTACCTCAATAACCCAGCCGCGATGCGCGACGCCAGACCTCTGTCCTGGCTCACACACGCGTTTCCTACTCCCCACAACTCCAGGAGACGAGATCGCGGCCTTCTACGTACGGCGGCGGGCGGGCGGCGACTCCTGCGCAGGGCCCAGCGACTCACGCACACACGTACCGGGTAGGGATGCCGACCGACTCTCTGACTCCGACGCGAAAGCAAGCTGGCTCGCGTTTTCGCTAGCTTCTTTCCTGTCGACACACGCGGCGCGCACACTAATGGAAACGGACCTTCCCTCGTTGCTGCGCTGTGGCGCTGTGTTCTTCTCAGCCCACAAGGAGATGCCGACGCGATGCTTCCTTGTACCAACACGGGCGACGACAAACCAACGGCGTACACACATGCATCGCCGGTAGCTCCGGCAGAACAACGCAGAGGCGCCTTGGTACACACACGCACCGACTCACTTCTCACAAGCGTACAGAGCGCTGGAGGCAAGAGTGAAAACACGTGGCGCGCGGCCAGGTAGGGAGAGAGACAGGCGCGCCATACGGTAGCGACGATTGCATCATCACTCAGCGCGTCGGAAGGTCGTAAGGCGGTCGGAAGCACAATTTGCATATAAAGCACGGGGGAATTGTGCGGATCATCAGATGGTCAGGGAGAAGCATCGAGGTCGAGGGGCGGGGCGGCACACACGAAAAACACTGGACCTGACAGTCCCGCCGGCACAAAGCGATACCCCGTATCGGCAAACAGTAACGCAAGAGAATCGAACGACAACGTGCCAGGTAAGATTACTGGCTTACGGGGCTCTGGACACGACCATAGTGGGCGCGGAGCGTGTAGCGGGCACATGGGGGAACAAAAACAACGCAAACGCACGTCACCATCGTCATCTCCATGCGGAATAGTGCCAAGCGTGTTGTGTGAGTGTCACTGTATTTGTGTCCGTCTGCCAGTCTTAATTGGGTTTGTGACTGCGACTAGAGTTAGTGTATGCATGGACCAGGCACCATGGCAGATTCGAGTGCGCGACTGCGCGGGCGGTAGGACGCGTGCAGGCAAAGGCCTTAAGCACGGAAAAGATCGGCCAGTTTCTTACATACGGGACAAGGCCATCAGAGATACTCGCCCAATTTGGTGAATCGCCATTTACCAAAACTAGTGCCATAAAAACAGATAAACCGACTTGTGTGCTCTCTACGGTTCTAGTACCTGGCAGACTGGGCGGGTTGGACTGAGCGTAACTTTGAGAGACCTAGCCTGCCACTTTTTTGCAGATGACTGCCATTTTTTACAGGCCCAGGGACTCTCTACACCATCAGTCACCCATTCTGTATCTGCGTTGAATGTGCGTCACATGCCAAATACGTATACGATACAAACACAAAGCTGGCCGTAATTTGTCAACTAGGCGCGTGTTGCCAGACGTTGGCGAAATTTGATCGGCAGCAACAGGCACCCTGTACACGCACACAAAGGGTTTTCCTGAGGCCCTTCCGATCGAGACACGTGCCCTATCTGACGACGGCACTGGCGCTTCTCACATTGACTACCGACACTAAGAGACACCTGAGGACTACAGACAACTCCCCTGAGGCCGACCTGTTGAACACGCGGGTCCACAGACCTAGCGTCCAGTAGATCATTCCTCCAACGCGGAGTTGGCTCAGGCTGACTCGCAACGACACTCGCTTGCGGTACCATGTACTCGTGTCCTGTGTCAGTGTAGCTGTGTTGCTGAGAGTGTACCATGCTTTGACTGATACTGTGCTGCACCTTGAGGGACGTGAACGCACAATTTGGGTGTTCAACCAGAACTGGTTTGCAAACCACTGCGTCGTCCGGTGCACGTCTTTGCACAGTCGCCTGCTCTGCTCTGCCTGCACTGTGTGCTACTCACGTTTGAAAGGGCGGGCTCTACCAACTGGGACAGCAACGAGGGGGATTGGGAACGCTGCCACAGCAAACACGACGCGCGCCACAACCTGATGCTGGACTTCTTCCGGCGCTGGGCGGGCGACGTGAGCGAGACGACGTCGGGACGGACGAGTAGGAGTGGACGGCGGGGCGGAGAGCGCGTGATGGGCGCTGATGGGAAGACGAGACCCAGTCGCCACAATGACCGGGCAGAGGCTGGCTGGAGGGCCGAAGACCACCACCAGACGACTGCGACAGGCGACGACCACACTCGACCGGTAGACCTTGAGCGTTGCCAGTAGTGGCGAGTAGACCAGGCGACAGAGCGCGCGCGGGCAGAGCGCGCAGCGGTGACGACAGCGACTGGTCTGCCTGGACGGGGCGCGGCCAAGAAAGGTGAGACGCCAACAGACCAGTGCAGCGTCGAGTCAGTGGCGGCAGTGGCTGAGGTGGGCCCAGCAGATGCGGATGGACCAGGGACGATAGAGCCGGGGTCGGCTGCAGCTGAGACGTAGCTGCGACCGGCTGCGGAAAGGCGGACCTCGCAGCTCCCGAGCTCGACTTGGACTGTCCCAGAGTGCCGAAGGTGGGCGGCCACTGCAGCTGGATGGTCGATTCGCTGACGACTGACTGACGGGGTGCCACAGCAGACGGGCACGAGAGCTGGCTGACGACAGCCGGCTGCCGCTGCTGCTGCTGCATGTACAAGGTGGGCAGTCGCGCTACTGGCACCGACCCTTGTACTGACTGTCCACTGAGGGAGGTGTACGGTTGCTGATGACGGACGTGCAGGGAGGGCAGCCGCGCTGCTGGCACCATCCCCTGCACACTGGGCTGGCTGCTGATGAGAGCGTATGACCACGACGATGCCAACGGAGCTGACGGCTGTGCTCGGCTGCGTAGCTGAGGCGGCTGCTGCGGCGCGCCATGCAGTTGCAGACTGGCCGACGACGCAGACGGACCGGCAGGAGCACCAGAGAACCGTAGGAGTGGCTGCAGCTGATGACCACCGCGACCACCAGGCGTGCGGAGGAGTGGAGGCGCGAGTCGACGCTGACCGTAGCCACCCTGGCCCAAATGACTGGGCTGGCTCAACGCACCCTTGAGGCCTGGACTCAAAAATGTATTGCGTGTCGACGAGCGTTCGTTCCGTTCAGACAACGCCACGCTCTCCTGCTCAACACGAGTCAGAGGCGATCGTTCGGTGGCAACCTTGGCCTTGAGGGACTTGCGCGACCAGTGGCAGAGCTGGGCCATGCGTGGGAGAGCCAACAGAGGCTTCTTCATCGACAAACGGTAGATAGCGGCCTGGCCAGCATCAATTCGGCATGCTGACAACTTACCCGAAGGCGACGACCTGCTACTACTACTCCCAGGACCCACACTGCAGACTGTCAGGGGCGACTCCCCTGGGGAACCCTCCAAGTTACCCTTGTTCCACCCTGCATCGACACAGTACTGTCGAGCGGCGTTCATGACTGCGCGCACTAGGGCCTTGCGCGTAGAGTTGGTCAACGCGATTTCGGTTTGCGCTGGTGGGGGCGCGGGGCTAACAGGTGTGAATGGGGCCTCATCCATGATACTGTAGCCACTGGGGGACACCAATTTGAAACCGAATTTCAAAAGAGCGGCAGTGCCCATGATGCCTTCGTGCGTGTCAGTCACAGGCCAGTGTTCGGCGATCAGGACAGGCAATCTTTGGGTCACACCTTCGAGCGTGATGTCGACCTCTACCTGGCCTCTCAAACTGAGCGAATCGCCACTGCACTGAGACACTGATGATGCGGTCACTTTCGTCAACATTTTTTTGAAATCAGGGTACGCAATGTGGCCGAACAATCTCTCCGCCGTGGGCTTGCCAATGACAATTGCGGGTCCCGCCCCAGTGTCCAAGAGGACTCGGAAACTCTGCCGACCGTCCAATTGCAACTCTGCCGTGGGAATGGGGCCTGGGTTCACCGCGTCAGAGCCCTTGCGAATGCTCGACACGCGCTTGTCCGTCGCTCGGACAACGACCTGATTTACACTCGAACAAAAGTCGCGCCACGTCTCGCCTTGCGTTTCTACGTGCGCGTTCTCAGCGTTCGCGTCTACCTGCTCGTCAGGGGGGTGTTCGACGTAGGGCTCCACCTGCTCCTCCTGAGCATGAGCGTAATCGGCCTTGAGCGTACTCGCGACTACGGTACCACTCCTACCCCTACCTCGTCCGTTGCCGCGGCCACGCCAGTGCTGCTGTGTGTGCTGCGTGCCAGAGTCGGATTGGCGACAGTCCCTCATGAAGTGACCTTGCTGACCACAGCGAAAACAGATCGGAATGCCATCGCGCGGCTGAGGAGGTCGGGACCTACCACTCACTTGGGCCTGCGCGGGTGCATTAGACTGAGCTTGCTGGGTAAGCGCCAATTGCTGCGGCTGTGCGGAGGGTGAGGTGGAAGGATGGTTCGCGTTTTGAGTGTTCTCATACCAATTACTGTCGAACTCGGGCTGCCACTGCTGATTCTGACCGTTGCGCGCTGGCCATTGCTGACCTCTCGCGCCAGAACCAGACCACGAGCGGCCTTCGCTACGCGAGTTCCGCTGATTCGACTGATTCGACTGCGTATCGCGCTGCACTGCACTACTCTGTGCGTCTTGCAAGCGGCGAACCTCCTCGCACTCCTGTTCGTGCGTGAGCGCAGCTACCAGATCCTCCAGACTCTGCCTACCTGCGAGCGAGGCAATCGTACGGTACTGTGCGGGTACGGTACGCAACAGACAACGCTTCACTTCCTTCTGTCTAGCCTCAGGCATCATGTCGGGATAGGCCTTGAGCACTAGCTGCCTGATGCGTGCGACTACAGTGTCAATCGAATCGTCGCGCCACTGGACATTCGACAACTGCATGAAAGCTACCTCCGAGTGCTTGTCGACGCGATACAAGCGTAACAACAGTTCCTCGATCTCGTGGAATGGGAGTTCAATCTGTCCGGACTGCTGATGCAACTGCCACACGGACAACTCCGCATCTCCACCGAGATAGGACTCCAGGATGGTGCTCCACTCCTCCTGAGGGACACGATCCAAGCGCATTCGCTGCGCGAAGCGGTGCATGAACAGTTCCGCTGTGACATCGCCGTCCTTACTTGGATCTCCGTAGAAGCGGCCAATGTCTCCAAGTTCGTAGATGTGCGAGCGCCTTGTGGGTTCGCGCGTGGTCGTGCGGGCGCTGGCACTCTCTCTCTCTCCTCCGCGCGCTGCGCATACTGTACCGCGTCAGCTTCCTCGTCGCGAGCGTGATCTTGGAGGCCATCTCTCTGTCCGCGCTGCCTACCACTGGTTTGCGCTAGCCGCGCATAAGGCGCCACCATACTCGCGAGGGGCTGGCCGCCTTGTGGCTGAGCCGGAAAATTCCGATAGACGCTGAACTGTTCGCGCCACACGGAGGCGTCCAAAAGATCCACGTCCGACGGCAATTGCTGTGACGGGTAATTGGTTTGCGCACGCCGGGACTTCTGATTCGTGTCGCGCTGCTCGGGCGGCGACCAATCGTGCGGTCTTGCCCTTTGATGTCTTTGTTGCTGTGGCGGTCGCTGATCGGCGCGTTCTCGCGGCGTCATGGGAGCCGCGCGCTGATCGTTTCGTGACTGGGCCGTCTGTGTACGCGCGGGGCCACGACCTCGGGACCCTCCCGCCGGCACAAAAGAGTTGACGCCCACGTCAGCGCCACTGAAGGGGTAGGAGTCGTAAACCGGTGTCTCGTACGCGTCGTCGTACTGGCAGTCCTCCACGGCGTAGGCAGGGGAGGGAAGGCGTTGCGTAGGCGGAGCGTTCGATCGAGTGTGCTGCAGAATGGGAGGCGGAGCTGTCTGAGCCGCCAAATCGTTGGCCGGGCCATCTGTCAGAGAGCTGTGCGCACTGCCCTGTGGTTGAGAGTCGCGAGAGGCGTGTCGGCTGCTGTGCTGCGAGGCGAGCTGCGACTGGTTGCGTTCGACGGCCATAAGACGCTGCGTCATGTTGGACAATTGAGCGGCAATGTCCTGGAGGGTGACGGTAGGAGACGGGGCCACGGAAGCCACGGGGGAAGCGGTGGGTGGCGGAGCGCAATCGGCGCAAAATGGATTGGAAGCGTCAGTGCGGCTGTCGAGGCAAGAAGAGCAAATGGGTCGCGCGCAAGCAGCAGTGGAGCAGGAGGACGCATCGCGTGGAGTGAACTGTCTGCAAAAGCAACACTGTGGAGGCTGTGACGGAACCGAACGCGGCATGATGGAAGGGAAAAGTCAAAGCAAACGCCTAAAATTGCAGTAAACGGAAGAATACTGTACTGGGAGGGAAGAGACACTACCGTAACTTCGAATAAGACGAATTCGAAAAGACTACGGTACCGAAAACCGAAGCGTGTGGTAATCGGCGGAATACGGTATCCAAGATGGCGGATGAGCGAAAAATTTCGAAAATCCTGGGGAAAGGGCAAACCAAAGAGGGGAAAAGAAGCAAAGGGAAAACGGATGGGGACCACCACTGTCGGGGCAAGGGGCTCTCTCACCCTGGGACCCCGTTGCTGAGCTACCTCAATAACCCAGCCGCGATGCGCGACGCCAGACCTCTGTCCTGGCTCACACACGCGTTTCCTACTCCCCACAACTCCAGGAGACGAGATCGCGGCCTTCTACGTACGGCGGCGGGCGGGCGGCGACTCCTGCGCAGGGCCCAGCGACTCACGCACACACGTACCGGGTAGGGATGCCGACCGACTCTCTGACTCCGACGCGAAAGCAAGCTGGCTCGCGTTTTCGCCTGCTTCTTTCCTGTCGACACACGCGGCGCGCACGCTAACGGAAACGGACCTTCCCTCGTTGCTGCGCTGCGGCGCTGTGTTCTTCTCAGCCCACAAGGAGATGCCGACGCGATGCTTCCTTGTACCAACACGGGCGACGAAAAACCAACGGCGTACACACATGCGTCGCCGGCAGATCCGGCAGAACAACGCAGAGGCGCCTTGGTGCACACACGCACCGACTCACTTCTCACAAGCGGGAAGAGCGCTGGAGGCAAGCGTGAAAACACGTGGCGCGCGGCCAGGTAGGGAGAGAGACAGGCGCGCCATACGGTAGCGAGGATTGCATCATCACTCAGCGCGTCGGAAGGTCGTAAGGCGGTCGGAAGCACAATTTGCATATAAAGCACGGGGGAATTGTGCGGATCATCAGATGGTCAGGGAGAAGCATCGAGGTCGAGGGGCGGGGCGGCACACACGAAAAACACTGGACCTGACACACGCACTCACTGAGATGGTTGGCGACGAATGGGGATGCGATGCAGAAGCTCATTGGCAGCTTGATCGGCGTCCAGACGAGAAGAGCCGACTCACTCGAGCCGCAAAGGACGACCGAGCACCGCCATTCGATCGCCACCAACTACAGCACACGGTGGCCCATTCTTCGACCTCTGAAACTCGCAGCGAGTTGACGACGCAAGCGCAGACTTACTGTGACGACGTGCTCTGGTCGAACTCCTTGACGGCGGCGTCGACCACGTCCAAGCAGGCGCTCAAGGCCTCGGCGCGGCCCTGAACAACGAACTCGCGAGAAAACGTGACAAAGCGCGATCGGAAGTCGGCTAAACGTTGTTGCCCAACTCCAAGACAATGGAACATACTGTAGCTTGCGAAAAATTGGGTGCTGACGCTGCTGCGGCCGAGAAGACTGGAGTAGCAGTGGCGCGGCGACCTCTGTATGGCTGCGCCATACAGTGCAATGCCTTGGGACCACCAGGACACTGCAATTTGCACGGAAAATTTTGTATTTTGAAGTACCGTAGTCCCCAAAATTTTGCCCGCGAAAACGGTTATAGAAAAAACAGTGAGACGGCTGCGGGCGCAGCGAGACGGCTGCTGGCGCAGCGCAGCCGCGGCGGTTACTGTTGGGATGGCCGCCGCTGGCGGCCGCCCAACAGCACCCTCCCCCACCTCACCAAGGTAAGGGGAGGCCCCTCGGCTCACCTAAATGAAAGCGGCTACCGTATACCAGGAAAAAATTATACAAACCATGAAACCTACCGGCTACCGTAACCTGTAGTTGCGGCCGGAGGAGGGGGTACTTACTACTCGCATGAACGCAGCATACAGGCACGCATTAGGGTATTACACAAATGGCTGGGGGCACAACACAAATGTTGGACGAACAGTTCGTCATTGGGTGATGCCAGAAGGGAATGGAGCAGGATCGTAGTACGTATTGTATGTCTCGCCTACACATCACCAACTGTACATCGTCACCAACCCACATGTAACAAATTTTAGCACTGCAGGACATTGCTGGCAGTGTCAGGTTCATGGTAATGAGCGATAATAACGTCTTGTTAGAGAAGAGATATGAGTTGATGGATGTTTGTGCTTTGGCTTGACTGAGTGACATGGCTCACACAAAAAACGCCAAATATGTGACGTGTTGCTGCGTTTGGTTTGGATTGTATACATGGTTTGTTCAAGCTGAAGTTGACCAGCTACAATTTTGAAGTGGCCAGAAATCAGAGGGGCATGCCTTAATACCGCTCTTTTTCAAACTGGACTTCAACACAGGAGCGTCACATATTCGCCTTTTTTTTTGCAGCCACCTGCAAATTTTTCCTTAATACAGTGTTTTTTCATAAGACAAAAGGTGATCATCTACTAATAACTAATCGCCACTGTGATGTCTGTCTGCATATAGCCCAACGCTAATCCATGTCACGCGTAGCGGCTCGTTGCCCTGAACGGATCGCGCCGAATTCGGTACGGGCGGAAGCCCGGCGAAAAGTTGTCGAGCGAATTTCACTTTGGCGCGAATCGCGCGCGCCAAATTCGAGTAATTCCACATTTAGGCCAAAATCCAGCGCGGGCCTCTAGCGCGTAATCGTGCGTTCGCCCGCGCGGCCTCCCCGTCCCGTTCGCGCGTCGGTCCGCCAGTCCGTGCGGCCGCTCGCGCACCAGTCAGTGGGGGGCGACCGACGCACGTACGTAGATAGGGCCGCTCGCTCCCTCACCAGCGCGCCGTCTAATGATGGGCGTAGGTAGGTACGCGCGTCGCTCCTTTGCATGCTAATGTGCGTCTGGGGCCCCTTCTCTTGGTGGGAATGAACGCTGCTGCCCAGTGAGCGAACGCGCACTGCCCCCTCTCCCAGGCGGCGGGACAAACAATGCGGCGCGACAGAACTGGCGGATGACAACTGCGGTTACAACTACTACGACGACGGGCTGCTCCACCCCACGACAAGGGCAATTTTGCACACGAGACGACGATGGCATAAACATCTGTCTTGGCTAGCGGTTTCGGTCCGGTTCTGCCTCTGACTGAGGTGGCTGCTGAGCGGACGCGTTCCTCAGTGGGCGCGTTCGCGTTCGCGCAATGTGTAGGGTGCTTCGCCATTTTCTACCCTTAGAAACGACCAACAGTCGGCCTAGGCTCTAGCAAGGACGCAGTTGCAGCGGCCGTCAGCCTCGGTCGACTCCTCCTTGCCTGCTAGAAGCTACAGAGGGACGGCCGACCGTGCGACGCCAACCTCGGCTTCGCCGTTGAGAAAGCGGAAGCAGTTGCTGTGCGACCACGACAACTAATGCGCGTTCGTGTTTAGCCCTACCCCCCCCCCCCAACGCCCCCCCCCCCCACAATCGCGGCAGCGAACTGGCCCTCAGCAAAGGCAGTTCTGCTCATGAGATGACGATGGTGTAAACAAGTTGCTCGGCTAGCGTCTTCGGTTTGGTTCTGCATCTGAGGCGGCTGCTGAGTGGACAATCTCCTCAGCTGGCGCGCTCGCGCGTCGCGCAATGCGCAGGGCACTTGGGCCATTTTCTGCCCTTAGAAACGAGCAACAGTCGACCTCGCTCCACTGAGAGCGCAGCTGCCGTGGCCTGGGGGCGCGGGGGGGCAATATTTTTCCAACAGCGTCCCCCTGTGAACAAAATCATGGATTGCAAAGATAATCTAGGCGAAGAGGGCAGAGTGGCGAATCGCCTCAGCTTTGGTCCAACCTGCACTCATTGCAGCTTGCTGCGTGTGTTTCTCATGCTTCCCAAGGTGTTTTTTGAGGCCTGCGAGCAGTATTTATTGTCCAAATCTATAAAAGTTCGCCAGCGGCGCTGTATTTTACACACCTACAGACCATTTTGGAGTCTTTCGGGCGCGTTTTCGGCCAAAAATTTACCGAATTTTGTGCTCCTAAATACCACGAAAATTGCGAATTGAACAAAGCTGTGCATCTGTCTCTGCCTGCATCTGCCTGCATCTGTCACAGTTGACATGCAAAAATGCCGCGTGTGGCGCTAAACGTGCGAAACTGTCAGACGGGAAGCTAATATTTTTGGCTGAAAGTTGCGCCCCCCTAGAAAAATTCCTAGGTCCGCCCCTGTGTGCGTTTGCTGTTACTGTAATCGGTGGGCGTTGTCTTCGCCCCCGTTGTCAACTCTGCTGCCCATTCATTGGTTCATTTGCTACTCTGCTCATGATGCCACAAATTCTAGGCCGCTTTAGGGGTTTTGGCTGAACACCTAGAAACAAATCGCACAACCACAATACATATGTAATGTACCGTAATCCCTATAATTCGCCCCCCGGGGGCTAATTTTTTTGTTCGAGCTCTAAGAGGGTGTATAATTATAGGGGGGGGGGGGCCTAATTATAGGGGGGGGGGGGGCTTATAAACTGGAAGTGTCGATGAGTGGGAAGATGTGTGGGCAAAAAGGCGCGTGGAGGCGATTTTTAAGGGAAAAAGGCGCTGTGCACACACGTTGGTACACTCTAACACACTCTCACACAGTCTCACATGCACATACGTGTACATACATACACATACGCGACCATACATACACCCAGACATGGAAACATGTGCCTTTTAGACGATGGTTCATTTAGGGAGGGGGCGTAATTATAGGGGGGGGGGGCTTATTAACTCAAAGTGGTCTTGGGAGGGTGTATTATTATAGGGGGGGGGGCTAATTATAGGGGGGGCTAATTATAGGGTTTACGGTATGTGCATGATCTGTAGTTGAGTTTGTGTCATGTATGTGTACACACAGATGACAGTGCACATCCTTAGCTTCAAGTTATGCCTAGCCAGGTCCAAGCAAGTGGCTACGTCAGCTATGTACTGTAACCCTATCCAACCTCGGCTTTGCCATCAAGGCAGAGGCAGATGCTGAGTTTGTCATAGCTGTAATCGTTGGCGTCGTCACTGCGCAGTTCTGAACTCTGCTGCCCATTCATTGGCTCATTCGCTACTCTGCTCATACTGCCAAAAAGCTCTAGGGCGTTTCGGTGGTTTTGACTGAATGCATAGAAAAGCGCCCTAAAGCATACCTGCCCATGGGGGGGGTATAGGGGGGGTATACCCCTCCCCTGTAAGACCCTATCCCGAAAGACTTTCGGGATTACCCTCCCCCTGGGCTACCTAATCCCGAAACCAAATCGGGATTTTCGGGATACCCCTCCCCATCTCTATAGCCAACCATCTAGTGCAATGCAGCCG
>JASAMY010001883.1:0-16297 GCA_030248085.1 Paralinhomoeus sp. GSCO2_6 | reverse complement strand
CGACTTTACATACCCCTCTTTTTCAAACTGGACTTTAACAAAATAGCGTCACATATTCACCTTTTTTTGCAGCCACCTGCAAATTTTTCCTTAATATCACTTGCCGTAGGTGCCTAACCTAAGCACTTAGGTGAATTACGTGTCGAGAGGTCACTGCATTAAGCGAAACGCCACCGCCAGGGCAATTTTGCTACTAGTAGCACGTCGTATCGCACTCATGTTTCAATTGGGCTGTACCGTGAGACAGTAGATACTCGTTTATTTCCAGTAGATACTCGTTAACTCACCCTCGTATCGCGTGCTTTCTGGCGATCAATCAGAACGCGACTGCTGTCGTTTCAACTGCAGCAAGAATGCAGCGCTTCAGCCGCCAAAGTCTTCGCAAAGGCCGTCGAGCAGCTCCAGTCTCGCTTTGTGCTTGCACCTTTTGCGCCAGTAGATTGCGCAGACGACGACGGTGCCACCGGCAGAGATGGCCAGGGTGAGGAGTGCGAATGCGGCCACTGATAAGCCCACCCACCAGCGAAACTCTTCCTCTCTTGGTTGACACTTTGCCTTGGGCTTCTCAAAGGGAATGGTGGTGGCATTTTGTGGTGTGTTCACAGAAGATGCTTCAGTCGCGGTTGTCTCCGCGGCAGTGGTGCCTGGCCAAGCTAGTGACTGAGCATCCTGTGTGCCAACTTCATCACTGGTGCTAACTACAGCAGCAGCAGTGTCTCTAGTCGGAGAAGTGTAGCTTGTCGAGACCATCGTTTCTGCATTGGAAGAGATAGTTTCTGTCCATGCACTAAAATTGAACGAGACGGTTAGTGTTGGTGCAATACTGCTTTCGTTGACAGATGCAGCAGAATCAAACTGCTCAGATACACGCTGCGCAGTGTCGGCAGCAGAGCCTTGAGGAACTGTTGATGAACTATGGGCACTCGAAGTGAGTAATGGGGACGCGGTGTGTAAATCCTCTCCTATTGCAGCTTCTTCATCCACAGCAGGCAGCGCACTAGTTGCATACTCGGTTGTGTCATTCTCCGCATCAGTTTGCTCTTCTCTGGACAGGGTGCCACTCGGCGTCTGCGGCAGCTCCGTTGTCGCCGCTGTTGTAGTGCCGCTAGTGGTGGGAATTGCGTGGTAATCTCTCGAGTATGGTAGCTCAACGCAAGTGTGCTTATAGCAACAGCAGCCGACGAGCAGGCCGTTCTGCCATCCGGGGAAAAAGTCGAAGCAAAAGATCCCCGAGTCTGCAGAGTCAGTCAAGCTCTGTTGGACCACATCGCAAGCGTGCGCGTTCGGTGGGATCTCGAAGGGCCCTCCTCTCCCCGGCCGCGTGTGAATTCGCCACTCCAAAGGCACTTCATCCCGCCTGAAGACGGCCAGACAGTAGTCGCCTGCCGAGCCCAGGAAGCCGTCGCCGCTCTCCTCCAGCTGCGCCATGCACTTGAAGCGGTCGGTCGCCGCATTCCGGTAGTCCCGGCGGGGATCGCCCTGGATCCTCTTGGACAGGCCTGCCGATCTCACAAGCATTTTGCGCGTGTAGAATCCACCGAGGTCGTAGGCCACGTAGTCGAGGTGCAGACAGAGCCTTCGACAGGCGGCCGACAGCGCTCGGGCGGTCTCGGCGCAGCGTACGCAGCGCAACGCGACGCTCTTCATGTAGATGACGAACGGATTGGGCAGCTTGTCGTTGAAGCCGTAGAAGCAAGCGCTAAACGACGGCCTGCAGTCGACGTTGACGCCGCCCAGCGACGGCGCATTGCCAGTCGGTAGGGCGTCCTGGGACCACGTCTCGACTCTGTCGACGACCACCGCTTCGCCCACCATCGTCCACGACTCGAAGTGACCAGCGTTAGCATCAAACTCCGTCCAGCTGAAAGGGATTTTGACATGATTTGTATGATCACAGTACCTGCCGTTTGATTGCGACTGAAATTCGCTCACTATGAACAGTTGTAGTCGTCGCCGCTACTCCAAACTGCACCGCCTGCAGACAGAATTACCACCAGGGCTAACGCGCGAGGCGTCACTGGCATTTTTTTACTACTATGAAAAATAACACTAATGCGCTATACCAGTCTAAACGCAGTTCTTAAGTGTATTATTACTGATACAATGTAGTGCATTCGGTTAAGTGACAGCTACTGATAGTGAAAAAGCACCCTGCTCTCCTGCTATCCAGTCCTGCTATCATCTATTGTTAAAAAAATGTTAAATATGTAGGTACATTTTATCGAGTAACTATTGACATTACTAACAAAGGGCTCTTTTCCGCTGATCAAGCATCTCCTGGCGCTTTACACCAATGTGTTACAAACCCATTAAGCTAAAAAAATAACAGAAAGAAAACAAGTCGCTCTCATGAGCTGCCTTTTTTGCCAAAAGCTTTTTTACCACATTGGACATGCAAATTCGCATTCGAATTTTACTCTTTTTTTGCGCCATTCGTACTGCACTTTCTGTTCCGACTTTTTCGGAGTAGTAAGTAGTATATATATGGAAAACCCGCGGGCGTATGGTGGATAGGCTTTCCCCTAAAAGATAGAGCGTTCCCCTAATGCGCGCAAATTTAAAATGTGTACGTTTACGCCGCTTACAAGCGACATACTCCAATCGCTGCAGTTTAATTAAATGCAACTCAATCTTCTTACCAATTAAAAGCTTGCGGTGGCTGTCCAAATTTACAAATTAATTCGAAGTTGTTCGAACTTGCTGTGCAACTCTTCCGGGCTTCCATCTCAAACGCACCACGTTCTAACGGCCGTATGCGCATTGTTCTGGCACGCGTTACTGTTACTGGCGCAGGCACACAACAGCGCAGCACACTACATCGACGTCACGACGTCGAAATGCCCGCAGAGATTTCGCACGTATATCCCTGGGCGCGTGTTCAGATCATTGGACGGTATATCGTAGACCCCGTTTCCGCCCGGGAAGTGAACAGCCCATTCGAGACGGCCGTTGCCAACGGCATTGTAAGCAAAGAGATTCACGTCGAGCCAGTTGGCCGCGGCCCAGCACTCGAACTCGGTGGCGTCCACTCCGTCAGAGCGCAGGTCGCCCACCGGCCGGCGTTTGCCCTTGAAGAGATCGTACCGGTTCATCAGGTACTCTTCGGCAGACGAGAAGTTGTCGGCGTAGCCGGCCAGCGCGTCCCAGTTGTCTTGGATGAACTGACAAAGCAGGGACCTCAGGCGAGCATACGCAGACTCGTCTCCCGAGATGACGTAGCTCAGAGAGCGAAAGAAGCAATCGCCGCCACCACCGATTGACTGCCGACTTCTGGGGCTCGTCAGGTTGCTGAAGATCGCGCCGTGGCGCGACTCATCGGAAGACGATCGGTTGAACCGGATTAGCAGCTCTTGGCATTTCTGCTGCTGCCACGCCGAGTCTGGCGGCGCAAATTTGTAGAGACGCAAGACCGTGGGGACTGGCGGCGCCGATCTGGACGCTGGCGGTCTTGTGACGACGGCCAGGGAGCTTCCCGCCGACGGGGGCGCCGACCGGCACAACGGAGGCCTGCTGACGGTGCGACGCTTCTTGGCCCGAGATCCAGTCGTCTCCTTCCCCGTCGCCCACAGCGGACGCTTCCGGCCGCGGCTGTTCTTCCGTCCCTGGCCGCTCTTTCGTCGCTCCATCGTCTTCTGCGCCTTTCTGGTTCTCTTCCCTTCGCTGTCTAGGTCGGCCAGCAAGTACTTGGCGCGAGCGAGGAACCTCTCCGCCAAGAGAGTTGCCTCTGCCAGATCCAATCTCGATTGGGCGAGTCGCTCCTGCAATCCATACAGAACCCCCTGTGCAAATACAGCTTAGAGAGAACAAACATACTATTACCGAGAATTTCTGCTTGTAGTTCTCAAGCTTGTCGTTCAACTCGACGTACACGGTCTTCACGGGTCGTGGTCTTGTGCACGGCCGCTCGAGTTGGTCGATTCTAGTCTGCTGCTGGAAGTGGCGCCGGTGGAGCTGCTGGAGAAACGTCGACAAATGCGGGTTCCTCAAGTTCCATCTAAAAATTGTGAAAGTCACGCTCGTGGGGCGTCGAAAGACCTGACGTGACGCACCTGGCCATGGCCGAGTGGTAGGCCTCGGCTGCGTTCGTCGTCCGGTCCCTCTCGGTGAACCAGTGGTTCAGCAAGTCTGTGCCGATCTTCTTGAACCAGAACGTGTCGACGTAGTCGCGGAAGGCGAGGAGCAGCTCGGCCTGCGGCCACTCCGTGTAGCCAGGCGGTGGCAGCCAGTTGGGCGGGCGCGGTGGCGGCTGGCTGACGAGCTGCTCCCAGACGAGGCTCATCAGGTCGGGTGGCAGCAGGGGCAGGGCGCAGATCTGCCGAATCCACTCCCAGATCATGGTGTGGGGCTGGTAAAAGCGCCACAGACCCTTGCGTTTTGCCTGCGAGAGAACCGCCTTCGTGAAGTGGAAGAGGCAGCCCCTCAGCTGAAAGAGTCTTGTCGAATCGTCGCTAAAGTACGCGTTCGACAGCCGCACTTTTGCTCGACCGAAGCAGTTGACGACGGCCTGCATTTCGGCGTCCTCGAAGTCGGTGAGGACGTGGAGGAAGGCGGGCTCGAGGCCGAGGGACCGCCACGCCTCCTGGAGAGTCGTGAAGACGAACGAGTAGGCGGCGGCCGTCTTGTTCGTCATGAGCGCGTGCACGAGCGCCACCCACTCTCCGCGGTGCTGAAAAATAGCAGATCCAACTCCTTGCAATCATACATGTAACCGGGTTTTTGAAGTGGGGGGGGGATCTGAGAGACTTCTGGGGGGGGGGGGGGGGGGGGGGGGGTAATCAGCTTTGGATTCGGCGGGGGTACCAGAAGGGAAAAAAATGTTACCAAAAAGTGTATAAATAGGCACTTTTAAGTCAAAAAGAGGTAAAAAATGCCTTAAAATAGGCTATAAATAGCGTTATTTAGCTGTTTTAAGGCCAAAATACACTGAGAAAGGCAAAAAGTACACTACTTTGTACAATTGTTGGCAAGTTGGAAAACTTCAGGAAAATTCTGGGGGGGGGGGGTCTGGGGGGGCTGGGTAGGGGTAAAATTCTGGCTGGGGGGCGGGCAACCCCCCCCCCAGCCCCCCCCCCCAGTTACATGTATGCTTGCAATGTCGTCGCACCTTTGGAGTCGGCAACTGACCCTGCCGTGTACAGTGTAGATCTGAGAGAAGCCTCTGGGGGCGCTCTTGAAGGTCGCATCGGCTATCAGCTTGTCGGAGTGGGCAGCGACGAGGAGGTCTTTGTCGCTGGCGAAGACGACGACGCCCAACTCCCGACTCGAGGCGAGCAGCCATCTGTTCGGTAGAGCATTTGTTGGCAAAATTAAGACCCAATGGTACGAGTGACACAAACCTTTCGTTAAAGCCGTGGACGAATCCTCTCAGAGTGTTTCTGTAGATGGAAACGTCGCTGAATGGATCCTTGACGGATGGCGCCGACTGCCTGCGGACTCTGCTGAGGGATGCGCGCAACTCGATGTAGGAAGGATACGGGGCAGTGACGCTGTCCGGTCCCACCAGTGGCAGTTCATCTCGGAATCGCTGAGCCACCTCCATGCACTCCATTTGTCCCTAAGAGTTTACTTAGTGCTTGCTTACCAAGTAGCCTAAAGACAAAGGATCTTACCTTTTCGTGGGCCACGCGCGGCTCCATTTTTCCTTCCTTGATGCGCTGTCTCGAGAGCCGCTCAATTTGGCGAATTTCCAGCTGGGAAGCGTGCTTCAGTCCACAGTTCTCGTGGTGAACGGCGCGCCCCCGTTTGCCGTACTCGGTCGTGCCGTCTGGACGACGGATAAGAGTCGGCGTCAAGTGAGTCAGCCGTTCGCCTCCGCTTCGCCATTTTCTGTACAAGCTGTCACAGACGAGGCAGCGAAAGTACTCGTCGCCGGCCGCCGACACGCCCACCAGCGTGTAGCTTCTATGACCCCCGTCTTCGCTCACAGAGATCACTCTGTTTTTCAGCTTTTTGTTCAGCATCAGAGCCGACGACAAGTGACCTTCACTGGGCACCAAAGGTCGAGTTTGCAAGCCGCCGTGCCCGGTGGAGTAACGCGTCGGTGGCGGCATCGACACGTCCTTCGGCTGACCGAGGCGTTCGGCTGGCCGGTCCTTGTCGTCGACCCTTCCGACGGAGTCATCCAGCACAGAAGACAGAGGACAGACGGCAGCGGCGACGCTCGCTGCCGTTGGAAGACGCACTCCTGTTGACGAGCCCCCATCGACACACGGCCGCACCGACATGTTGATCGGCCGGCCGCCGAGTCGACGGTCTTTGTCGACAACGCCGACAGAGTCGGCCAGCGCAGTCTGGCCAGAAGACCGGTGACAGATGCCAGCGCCGACGCTCGCTCTGGACGGAGGGCGTGCTGCTGTCGACGAGCCGCCATCGACGAACGGGAGCAGTCGCACCGACACGTTTCTCGGCCGTACGGCAAGTCGGCGGTCTTTGTCAATTCTGTCGACGGAGTCGCCCGGCACAGACTGGCCAGACGACGGACGGTAGACGGCGGCGACACTCGCCGCCGTCGGGAGGGGCGGGGACGCTACTGACGAGCCGCTATCGATGCAGGGCCGCGCCGACACGTTGCTTGGCTGGCCCTCGCGTCGGTGTTCCTTGTCGACATTGACGACGGAGTCGTCAGGCGAAGACGGACAACTGGCAGCGGCGACGCTGGCTGAGGCGGCGAGCAAAGACGACACTGTCGACACGTCAGGCTCAGTCAGTGACTGTTGACGACGAGAAGCCAGCACTGCATCCGTGCCCTGGCACGTTCCTAGGCTGTTTGGTACGTCGACGGCCAACCACGGGATCGCGGAGACGCCGATAGATGGTGGCAGGGCTAACTCGGTGGCCCGTCAGGTTCTAAACGTACCCCGCTGGTGGCGTCCAACTAGCCAAACTGGTCATGTTAGTGCAAGTAACTGACAAAAATCCGTTCCAACGTCGAAGTGATAGTTTCAGTCGAGCTCCTTTCTCGAAGAGAGTCGAGCAAGTTCTGAACGTCCGGCCGCAACCAAACTGGGCTTTTGCTTGTCACACACGGTTTCCGTTCCATGTCTAAGCAAAGAAAACGCGCGCATAAAAAAGAATTAAGAGGCGTTCCACAGAATTTGCAGGCATCCGATGCCCGCCAAAAAATAAATTTCGCTAAAATCGATTTTAGGGGGTCCGGATGAATGTCCCATTGGGGATGGGAACCCTCGTTTCGACCATTGACCCTCACCCCCTTCGGAGGGGGCTCCTAAGTGAGACCACTGAAACGACAAAAATCGACCAAAAATTGGGACTTGATTGTTTTGGGCCACCTCCCTCGAGGGTGGCGTGGCTAGGAGGGTGGCTGGTAGGTGGCACCACTAAGTTAACAACTCTACTAGCACACCCCGAGTTGACACCTCTCAGCATCCCTCCTAGCTTATGCTACAATGCTCCAAAAATGGGTGCGCTAATTTTGCAAAAATGGCTATAACTGCTGTGCCGCAAAATATTTGCCGCCCAAAGTTTACCGCCAGCGGGGGGACCCTTGGGGCACTCTACCCTCAAATTTATAAAGTCTAAAGCCCTGGCGTTCGGTAGTTATAAGCCGAAACGTTTAAATTTCGCGTTTGTTGGCGCGATTTTTTGCCTTTTCGCCATTGTCTTTCGCGCTAATTGGCCCTTCCCCTTTTCACCATTTGTTCTGTAACAGTAGCCCGCATACATGGCTGACAATGCGCTGAACTTGATTGCACAGCTCTCAAACGTCATTGGTGCAAATCTCGCAAACGACCTTGTGTGGGCAGTTTTGCTGTGTTGTGGATGCCCTGTGACCAACCCAATGCTATGAATGGTGTCACGGTACTTAAGTAGCAACGCACAGCTTGGCAGAAACCAGGCACTATCAAATCCAAAAAGTCTAGAAGCTGGACTACAGAGTAACATGGCAGGTGGTTGGCTACTGGCTCTACCGTTCAAAGGACATACCGTAAATCCTCCAATAAACGCCCTGGGCATTCATTTTTCAACCCACCCTCTACACTGGGTTTCATTGGAGGGGGGCGTTCATAAACTCAACCTTTGCAGCTGTTTGTGCAGTCGGGCTAAGGCGTTGTTTCTTAACAGCAAGGTGCGGAGTTCACCCCTCAGCGTGGCAAGACTGCCAAAAAACAGTAACCTTCTTGGGCAAGAAGCTAAGGATAAAAATGTCCCCTGATCGCAGTTCTTATTGTGGGATCGGTCTTGTAGAAGGCAGAGGCAACCAAGGACCCATGCGGTCCCTCTCTCGCCTGAGACTTCGGTATTGAACCCGCGAAAGACGTTTGCATGAAAGACAATGGCGAAAGGGCAAAAAATCGCGCCAACAAACGCGAAATTTGAATCTTTCGGCTTATAACTACTGAACGCCAGGGCTTTAGACTCTATATTTGAGGGTAGAGTGCCCCAAGAGTCTCCCTACTGGTGGTCAATTTTGGGCAAAAAATATTTTGTGGCACAACACTTATGGCCAGTTTTGAAAAATTAGCGCAGCCATTTTTGGGACATTTTGAGGGTTTCGGCTTATAACTACTGAACGCCAGGGCTTTAGACTCTATAAATTTGCGAGTAGAGTGCCCCAAGAGTCTCCCTACTGGTGGTCAATTTTGGGCAAAAACTATTTTGCGGCACAGCAGTTATAGCCATTTTTGCAAAATTAGCGCACCCATTTGTGGGGCATTTTGAGGGTTTCGGCTTATAACTACCGAACGCCAGGGCTTTAGACTCTATAAATTTGGGAGTAGAGTGCCCCAAGAGTCTCCCTACTGGTGGTCAATTTTGGGCAAAAAATATTTTGTGGCACACAACGCCGCATGGGTCCTTGGTTGCCTCTGCCTTCTACAAGACCGATCCCACAATAAGAACTGCGATCAGGGGAGGGGGGTGCGGCGTTTGGGTTTTGAAATCATTTTTATCCTTAGCTTCTTGCCCAAGAAGGTTACTGTTTTTTGGCAGTCTTGCCACGCTGAGGGGTGAACTCCGCACCTTGCTGTTAAGAAACAACGCCTTAGCCCGACTGCACAAACAGCTGCAAAGGTTGAGTTTATGAACGCCCCCCTCCAATGAAACCCAGTGTAGAGGGTGGGTTGAAAAATGAATGCCCAGGGCGTTTATTGGAGGATTTACGGTATGTCCTTTGAACGGTAGAGCCAGTAGCCAACCACCTGCCATGTTACTCTGTAGTCCAGCTTCTAGACTTTTTGGATTTGATAGTGCCTGGTTTCTGCCAAGCTGTGCGTTGCTACTTAAGTACCGTGACACCATTCATAGCATTGGGTTGGTCACAGGGCATCCACAACACAGCAAAACTGCCCACACAAGGTCGTTTGCGAGATTTGCACCAATGACGTTTGAGAGCTGTGCAATCAAGTTCAGCGCATTGTCAGCCATGTATGCGGGCTACTGTTACAGAACAAATGGTGAAGGGGGAAGGGCCAATTTGCGCGAAAGACAATGGCGAAAAGGCAAAAAATCGCGCCAACAAACGCGAAATTTAAACGTTTCGGCTTATAACTACCGAACGCCAGGGCTTTAGACTTTATAAATTTGAGGGTAGAGTGCCCCAAGGGTCCCCCCGCTGGCGGTAAACTTTGGGCGACAAATATTTTGCGGCACAGCAGTTATAGCCATTTTTGCAAAATTAGCGCACCCATTTTTGGAGCATTGTAGCATAAGCTAGGAGGGATGCTGAGAGGTGTCAACTTGGGGTGTGCTAGTAGAGTTGTTAACTTAGTGGTGCCACCTACCAGCCACCCTCCTAGCCACGCCACCCTCGAGGGAGGTGGCCCAAAACAATCAAGTCCCAATTTTTGGTCGATTTTTGTCGTTTCAGTGGTCTCACTTAGGAGCCCCCTCCGAAGGGGGTGAGGGTCAATGGTCGAAACGAGGGTTCCCATCCCCAATGGGACATTCATCCGGACCCCCTAAAATCGATTTTAGCGAAATCTATTTTTTGGCGGGCATCGGATGCCTGGAAATTCTGTGGAACGCCTCTTAAACTGTGCGCGTACCGTTTTTCTCATTCTTGCTACCGTAATTCTCATTCCTTTACCGTAATTCTCATGTTAGATATTTGCATATTTAGGGGAACGTCGCGGGGCGTATTTTACGGCAAAACCGAACTGGAAGGAGGAAGGGGGGAGTCTGGAAGGAGGGTGTAACTTTTGCAATTATTTCGGTGCGTTATAATATACGGCTCCACCTTGTCGCCTTCTAAAAGTCATTAGTTTTAAACTGCAGAAATAGTGAATTCGAGGGATCGTGCGTATGCGCGATGATTTGTGCGAATATTTTTGTTGTCTGCACTGTTGTGCGTGACTCGAGTCGTGACGTATTTTGGTTTCGCTTAGGCTTAGGCTTAGCTTAGGCTTTGCTTAGGCTTAGGCTTAGGCTTTGCTTAGGCTTCGCTTAGACTTCGCTTAGGCTTAGGCTTAGGCGTCGCCCTGTTGGGCGCTATCGTATTTGAGGAGTCCTTCAGACTCATGGGTCCTAGATTAGTTTAGGGGTCCGATAGGAAAAGTGGGGTCCAATGGGTTTAGGGGTCCTTTGAAAGGATCGGAAAAAATGTGCCATCATTCGGCGCTAGTCCAGTTTAGGCGTTCTAAAAAAAAATAGGCGTTCAAAAAAAAATTAAGCGTTCTACGAAACTTTAGGCGTTCTACCAAAAAAACGCTTATTCTGGAACGGGCAGTTTCTATCTAATTTAGGCCATGGTTAGGCTTAGGCTTTGATTAGGCTTAGACTTAGACATTGCCTAGGCTTAGGCTCTGCTCAACCTCGCCTAAGCTGCTAGGCTAGCCACGCCCACACCCTTATCAAAGCCTAAGCAATGCATAAGCGTAAGAACTAAGCAATGCTTAAGCCTAAGCCTAAGCCTAAGCAACGCTTAAGCCTAAGCCTTTGCAATGCCTAAGCGTAAGCAACCCTTAAGCCTAGGCATTGCCTAAGCATAAACGTAATCAAAAACCTAAGCCTAAGCAATGCCGCCTAAGCAAGGCCTACATTATAACAAGGACATTCTGCCAGTTCCAGAATAAGCGTTTTTTTTTATAGAACGCCTAAAGTTTTGATGAACGCCTATTTTTTTTTAGAACGCCTAATTATTTTTAGAACGCCTAAACTGGACTAGCGCCCATCATTCTAAGCTTTGCTTAGGTTTAGGCTTTTACGCTTAGATTAGGTTTAGGCTTATGCATTGCTTAGGCTTTGGTAAGAATGGTGTTGCACACTAAGCAAGGTTAAGCAGAGTCTAAGCCTAAGCAAGGGCGAGGCCTAAGCGAAAGCCTAAACCTAAACAAAGCCTAAGCCTGAGCAAAGCCTAATCCTAAGCGAAAGTCTAAGCCTAAGCAAAGACTAAGTCTAAGCCTAAGCGAAAGCCTAAATCGAGTAATTAGCGATAGGTGGGCTGTTTGGATCGGCATTGGTACACCAAGAGTGGAACGTGCACGTGGAACGACCCCTAAAATGCTGCGATTCTGTTGCCGATCCTTCCATAGGACCACTAAGCCCGTTGGACCTAAACACTAAACCCGTACGATAGCGCCCATCTACCGCCGATAGGCTGTTGCCTAAATTCCATCGCCGAATTCTGTTGTTCAAGTGTAATCACTCTTGAAGGGCGACAAGGTAAAGGCATATATTCCAACGCACCGAAATAATTACAAAAAGTTACACCCTCCTTCCAGACTCGGCCCCCTTCCTCCTTCCAGTTCGGTTTTCCCAATTTTGGGCGTTACATAAAATACACCCACAACACCCACAACACCCACACCGCGCCGGAGATGGTAAACGCGCATTTTTAAACGCGCATTAAGTTATGGCATGCATGCTCTGCTCTGTAGGGAAACCTAAGCTCAGTGAACCAGTGAACCAGTGAACCAGTGAACCGAGAGAAACACACCATAATATTTTAAATGCGTTGACGCTCAGCGCTTAACTGTAAAATACTAACAACGCGATCACACACAATAGGCTTAGGCTAATAGGCTTAGACTCAGGATTTAGGTTCGGGTTCGTGCGAGCGTGCCCGTGTGCGCGTGCGTGTGCGCGTGCACGTGCGTGCTTGAGGATTGCTTTAGGCTTAGGCTTTTGCTTAGGCTTAGGCTTCAGGCTTGTGCAAGCGCGCACATGTCCACATGCCTGCGTGCCCGCGCGCATGCGTGCGCGCCTGTAAGCGTGCACGTGCGTGCGCGCGTGTGCGGTTGTGCCAGCGTGCGCGCGTGTGAGGGTGCGGGCGTGGGGTGTCCTTGTGTATCTGTGCGGTGCGTGCCTGCGCGCGTGCGTGCATGTGCTTGTGTGCGTGCCGCGCGTGCGTGCGTGCGTGCGAGGGTGCGTGCGTGCCTGCAGAGAGCACGTGCGTGCACGCCCATGCGCGCGTGCATGTTAGGTGTGCAGGCATGTGGACATGCGCGCGCTCGCACAAGCCTGAAGCCTACGCAAAAGCCTAAGCTTAAGCTTAAGCGTAAGCCTAAGAAATAAAATAAAATGCAACTATAGGATTACTAAGATTAACCTATTATAAAAATTGTGGCGTGTGTCGCGTTGTTTTAGTATTTAACGGTTGAGCAACGAGAGTCAACGCATTTAAAATATTATGGTGTGTTTCTCTCGGTTCACTGGTTCACTGGTTCACTGGTTCACTGAGCTTAGGTTTCCCGCTCTGTACGGTGGCTGACGTGTCCTGCTCGGATAGGCTGGCCGCAGGCAGCCTTGGAACGAAGACTACGAGACAGCCGCTTGGTTTATCGCTCACCAGGAGGCGCTGATCGTTCCGCACGAGCACGCGCCGCACACCTTCTTCGTCATGACCGCAGAGGCCGACTACCGCGCCGAGACGGACTCTGAGCTTGTCAGCTTCCGCTGCGCCTGGCAGGGCCGGGGCAAAGGCGGGGGGGGGAGGGGGACGCGAGACGGCACTACTTCTGTGCGCACTCCCTGGCCGTCGCCGAGTCGCAGGGCGCCCTCCAGCCCTTCCTCTTCAACGCCGTCGAGGAAGCGAAGTCGTGCAGCGTCGCCGACTGGCTTAAACCACTGCTGCCTTCAGGTGTCACACAACGCATTTCACGTTGCCCACTGTGTACGTGTTGCCCCGTTGTCCCGTTATTTAGGTGCTGGGAAGAAGGGCCCAACTCGCAAGTTTGGAGGTCCGTCGAACACGCTTCCCACGCCAGTGGGACAGACCGTGCCTTCTCCGTTCCTGTTCGGTGCGAGCTGCATGCCCTTCGAGTGCCTCTGCGGTTGCGGCCTGATGGCGCCGTCTGCGGAAGAGTTGCGAAACATCCCGGACTGGCCGACAGCCCCTGCAGTGTGCCGACACATGGACGCTAGCAAGCCCTTTACAGTCAAAAGTCTCGAGCAGTTTTCGGTTCGGTTCCCTCGGTTCCCAGAAACGGCGACAAGAAATGCTGGAGCTGCGAAGTGTGTCTGGCCTGTGTAATCGTCACAGTCGTAATTTATCGGCGTCATGACGGATTTGGCTCGTTCAGGGCCGCATCTCGTGGAACGAGATTTCGTTCAGGGCCGCCCCTTTCAACTTGGTGGTCGTCCACAAAGAGCGACATACCTACAAGATGCCCGACGGTCAGCAGCTGTGGACCAAGGCCAAGGAGCACTGCGCTCTTCACTTGCGCTACAGGTTGTTTGGTCGCGTTTTGACATATCGGCAATATGAAATGTGAGTCATGTACATTATGGTCCAGCAGAAAGAAACTGACGAAAAATCTCTTTCACGTTAGCTACGTTGTTTAGCTGCATTGTGAAGCGGTACGCGCCGTGCTTTGGGCGCAAGATGGTGCGGATCTCCGATGCTGCCAGTGCCTTGATGCAAGAGAAGCACCGTATCCACGTGAAATCTCTGTTTGGCATGTAGCAATTGTTTTAAGAGGTGTAGATTTCGTTGTCGTTGTTATGCCTCGAATCTCGTTTGCCACCAATAACTAAATCTCGTTAGGGTCTCGCGACGCGGTGATGTTTCGCCGCTGGTGCTGTTTTTGCGCAAATTATGGTTGTGGGGAGGAGTCGACCGATGCATACGCGAAAACAAACCCCTGCCCTGCTCCAGTGGCGCCGGGGGCAGGGGGCAGCATACATGTAATTAACACTTCGGATTCAATTTGTTGCGCAACAATGTCTTAAGAAACGAACCCTCGCCATTGTAATTTAAGTCAGTACAGTTGAAAACCGCAGTACAGTATGAAATATTTAAAAATACGCAGTGTGGGTGTTGTGGGTGTTGTGGGTGTATTTTATGTAACGCCCAATTTTGGCCTTTGGCCTAAGCTCAAGTTGTGTAGGTTGCATAAGTTGTGTAGGTTGCAGGTTTTGAAAATAGCCTGCCCTTCCGGGGGGGGGGGATATACAGTTGGGGGGGGGGGGGGCGGGGGGGCGGGAGGGGCGTGGGAAAATTACCAATGTATAAACGCGGGGAGCAGGGTATGCGATGTTGGGAAGATCTAAAAAGCCGCACCGGCCGCCACCAACAGCCCGTGCCCGTTTTTTTGTCATGACTAGAGCATTTTCCATTTGTGTTTCCATTAACGAAGGCACGCATAGGCTTAGGCTTAGGCTTTGCCTAGGCTTAGGCTTTGCTTAGGGTTTTGCTCAGGCTTAGGCTTAGGCTTAGGCACGTGCACACACGCATGGACGCGCGCGCGCGCGCACGCACGCACGTGCGCACGCACGCACGCACGCACGCACGCACGCACGCACGCACGCACACATGCATGCACGCACTGGCACGCAGGCACGCGCGCACGCACGTGCACGCTCGCACGCGCTCACCCATGTGAATGCACGCGCGCACGCGCGCACCAATGTGAATGTACGCACGCGCGCACGCACGCATTGGCACGCGCGCATGAACGCACTGGCACGCAGGCACGCGCGCGCGCACGTGCACGCTCGCACGCGCTCACCCATGTGAATGCACGCGCGTACGCGCGCACCAATGTGAATGTACGCACGCGCGCACGCACGCAGGCACACGCGCATGCTCGCACGCGCGCGCCGCCCACCCATGTGAATGCATGCACGCACGCGGGCGCGCACGCACAGGCACGTATGTGCACACACGTGCACTCACGCGCGCATGCGCACATGCACATCCATGCATGTGTGCATGTCACACATGGCATGTGCATGCACTCATGGACGCAAGCCAGTGGGCAGCTAAGCCTAAGCTTGGTATAATTCCTGTCTTGAACAATTTTTGAATCAAGTTTAGACAAGTCGGGTACGGATTGTTGGTGGTGACTGGTGCGGCTTTTTAGATCCTCCCAACATTGCATACCCTGCTCTTCGCGTTTATACATTGGTAATTTTCCCACGCCCCTCCCGCCCCCCCCCCCATCTGTATATTCCCTGTCATCGCGGCGGCTTGTCACAAATAATGCTGTCACTTTCACCTATTCATGCTTTACAATGTTTTTGTTATTCGGATCATACGGTACACCATGTCTAAAAGGGAGGAGCAGGGAGGCCAGGAGGCTAAAAATGGGGAAACTGCAAACGGAAGGAGGAAGGAGGGTAGTCCGGAAGGAGGCCGTAACTCTGCGTAATTATTTGGTGCGTTGCACCTTACGTTCTTTCCCTTGTCGCCTTCTAAAAGACATTAGCATTTTAGTATTTCTGAGCGCCAGCTTGAAATATGGCGGAGCTCAATTTTGGCGCGCTTGACGAGTTCGTGGAGTCGGCCGATAAAGCGGCCGATTTGTTGATCCGCAAATCAGGCCAGGACGTGCTCGATGCAGCGTTGAAGGACGTGCCCCACCTGATGCCTGAGGGCATGCAGCAGGCCAGCTTCGTCGTCGACTGCACGGCGATCAAAACCACCAAAGATCTGTTTGTGGACTCGTACGGAAAGTGGGGCAGAGGCTGCCGAGCCTGTCGATACTTCACAGCGGGTAAATAAATTGGCGTTGCGGCAAACAAAAAAGTGAAGAATTAATTGTTGAATTAAGTGAAAAATTAAATAATTTGATAAAAAGTCAGTACATGAATTTTGAAGTGACTAAGGAAACGTAATGAATATGGAAATGCACGCGTAAACTGTTTTGTGTAGTCTTGTTATCAATTTCGTGAGTTTGTTTCAGACTTGGTCAGCATTGATATCGACTTCGACTGCTGGACGAGTGGCGGCGCGAAGGCCACAGCCACAAGCAGTGCGTCTCCTGCAAGGTTTTCCTCTCCTCTAGAATTGTTGCGGGAGCGTGCATTGCCAGACTCGTATGTTGATTCATCCAGCTGCGGCTGCCGACGTCGACAGCGGCGCCCGAAGACCTGGTACTGGTCCACCGCGAGAGCAATA
>JASAMY010002721.1:0-16303 GCA_030248085.1 Paralinhomoeus sp. GSCO2_6 | reverse complement strand
TGTTTAAACATGCTTGATATACTGATACGCAATGTAAAAATGCGGGAAAATTTTTAATGGGGCACGCACGCACGCACGCACTCGGAAAATTGCGGGAAATTATTTAATGGGCGCACGCACGCACGCACTCGGAAAATTGCGGGAAATTATTTAATGGGCGCACGCACGCACGCACGCACTCGGAAAATTGCGGGAAATTATTTAATGGGCGCACGCACGCACGCACTCGGAAAATTGCGGGAAATTATTTAATGGGCGCACGCACGCACGCACGCACTCGGAAAATTGCGGGAAATTATTTAATGGGCGCACGCACGCACGCACTCGGAAAATTGCGGGAAATTATTTAATGGGCGCACGCACGCACGCACGCACTCGGAATAAATGGGGGAAATTATTTAATGGGCGCACGCACGCACGCACGCACTCGGAATAAAAGGGGAAAAATTTTTAATGGGGGCACGCACGCACGCACTCGGTAAAATGTGGGATAAACCCCTTCCCCACCGCCCCCCCCCCCGGGTAAAACTACTGTGGTGTAATGATGATTGTGATAATGTGTACATGGATTGGGTTAACTTACAAGAATCATGCAGAATGTCTGACGACGAAAGTGGCTGGACCAAGGTGGAGAGGAAGAAGGAGAAGAAGGCGCTGACCCCCATCCAGGGGGCGTGCGGTGGAAGCGGGCGGGCCCAGCCGGTGGTGCCCGCTGGAGGCCGAGAAAATGTGCAAGTGAAGGGCCCGGTGTGTTGAACCGGAATGTGATTAGCGAATTTAAAGTAAAACTGAAAATGATTATATAATAGGGCCAGATGCGGTTCCGTGCCGGCAGAATGAACCTGACACGCCGGTGTCTGTCGCCGGAAGGCACCGCCCGAATCGTCTTTCAAGACGAGTTCGGCCAGCGGCTCGTGTCGACGCCCCTTGGGCGGATTGTGCACCACATGGGCAAGCATGGAGTGCAGGGCTTCGGGCGCGGCAAATCGCTCCTGCTCCTGAACCCTGAGACGGCGATTGCGGCCCTGCAAGTCGTCGTTCTCACGGGTCTCCGCAAGCCGCAGGGGTCGGGGGAGCTGCAGATTAGCGGCCATGTCTGGCAGTGCGCCGGCATCGACCCTACCGGGTCTTTCACCGGCAGCATCACTACCACGTGGACCGGTGGGCCCGGGGGCGAGCTGTCCAGCATCTTTGCCGCATCCTGCAAGGGCTACTGTGGCACTTGCGCGCGGTTCAACCGCAACAACTACAGTTGGATGGTGGACATGGAGGGAGTGAGCTACAACTGCATCGGCATGGCCATGATGGGGGTGAGGGAATTGCAATTGCAGGCATGGCTGGACCTGCGCAGCGGCGTGGGCAAGGGCCTGGTGCGAGGGCAGCTGAAGCAGTTCAGCAAGGCGAGCTATAGCCAACAGCCTGCGCTGCCCGCCTGCCCCGAGCTCAAGCACATGGCCGGCTGCACCGTCGAGCAGGCCGCAAATTACCTGCGCAAACGTGGCGCCTGCCCCCCCCTGCCCGACGAGTTCCGACTGCTCGCCAGTTCCACCATGTGCATGGGCGGCAACGGGGACTGCAGTGGGGCGCGGGTTGCGAGCCTCAGGCACGGGCGGGACTCTGTCTTCTGCCTGCAGCACCAGCTCCAGCGGCTCGTGGCGGGCTTGCGCCAATACCCCGCCACACTCAACGACCATGTCGACTGGTGCCCGGCCAATTTTTTTGAGCAACCGGCAATGGGGCTCATAAAGCGCTTTTGGTCGGTGGAGGGCGGTGTTGCCGGCGCTACCCGCGCATTCTGGGCCGACTTGGTGGAGCGCGGCATCGTGACGGAGAGCGAGACCGCCTACCATTTCAAATGAGTGGGTGAACTAACAAATGGGTGGATGAATTGCACATAATGGTACATACATTTAGGCGACGACCACACACAATCCTTCCCCCCCCCCTGTTGTGTGCATGTTTGAAGACTGTATGCATTGTTGCGTCGCACCCAACTAGCACACCCCCACCAATTGCAGGATCCGTCAGGAGTCGGCAGGAGACGCTCGACAAGTTGTTCTTGCTGCCCGCTAGGGGCTGTGATGCACGTTTTTATTTTGTCAAGCTAGGGAACACAAGCGAGGATTGTTTGCGCCGGAACCCTGCCAAAAGTTGATGTGGCTATGAATATATACCGCGGGATTTTGGAGGGGAGCAAAGTTAAAATTCAAGGATACCTGCGATGCCCGCTAAGCTGCGAATGACCAAGTACGAGGGTTGCCACCACTGCCCAAGATCGTCGTGACGCCAGCGCCGACGCCGCAATTCGACGACAGCTGAAGCGCTCTTCATCCCCCCCCCATTACCAACCCAACGGCCCTCTTCAGGGCCACCCAAACAGGTTCGAAATCTGCAATGTGTGGGCGGTTCACACCGCTGGTCGGAGACGGCGTGTCGCAGACGTCAAACATTCTGGACCGTCGGACACTGTACGCACACGCACGCACGCTGCCGACATCGACCGGGCGCGACTCCAAGACAAGCGTGGCGAGTGGACGGGCGACACCGACATGCGCAGACAAGTGGCGAGCGCACAGGCGACACCGACAGGCGCAGACATGCGGCGAGCAGATGGGCGACACTGACATGCGTGACTCCAAGACAAGTGTGGCGACACCTGCGCACGACGAGACCTGTCGACGGGGCGACGGTGCGTTGCTTGCCTGCCGAGGTCGAGACTGCAATAGAGGGTGGGGGGCGGTTGTTACCGCCGGTTGGGCGCGACGCCAACGAACACGCGCGCGCGCACTCACGTAACTGTCGACAGCATGTCGAATTTGACGGCGTCGTCATCTCGCGTCCTCCTGAATCGACACGCGGCGGCGAAATACGTAACTGCGGGCGAGCGCGGCAGACAACCTGTGTCGACAACGTGTCGACTTTGCAGCGGCGTCATCGTCTCGTGGTGCCTTTGCTGCGGCTCGTCAGGCGTCGTCGTCTTGCGTCCTCCTGAATCGACACGGCGGCGTGGCAACGAAAAACTTACCTGCGGGCGCGATGACTCCTTGCTGTTGCGGGCGCACGCGACGACGATGGCCATTCCCCACTACGCGACGAATTGCGGCGCCACGCTAAAAATTAGCGGCTGAATATTGCATGAGGAGATACAGTAGACTACGTACCGTAACGCTAAATGCGGAGCTACGGTAGACAAGAAACACGCACAGTACACTTGCGGGAAACTCAATCTCAGTCTGCAGACGGCTGCTGGCGCAGCGCAGCCGCGGCGGTTACTGTTGGGATGGCCGCCGGTGGCGGCCGCCCAACAGCACCCTCCCCCACCTCACCAGGGTAGGGGGAGGCCCCTCGGCTCACCTAAACGAAAGAATTTTGCGGCTACCGTATCCCCAAGAAAAATAAAAAATATACTTACCGTATCAGCTCTGCTCCCGCGGGAGCAGAGCTACCGTAACTGCTCTGCTCCCGCGGGGGGGGGGGGGGGGGTGTTACTACTAACACCGTCAGATAAATGCTTTCCTGCTCAAAATTTCTCGATTCTGGATAGCTATCTACCTTTCGACCAACTGGGGTCTTCCTGGAGCCACCCCCCCTCCCCCTCGAAGGGTCATTCAACCCCCGTCCCCTTCCCCTGGGCCCCGACCCGGCTACAGGTTACGTGTCGTTCAACGCCGGTCTCGACTTCCAGAGCTGGTGTTCGCCCTGCAGAAGGAGCGCGGCATGAGCTGCGTGTTCCTGGAGCAGCGCTCCGTCGAGCTGGGGTAGGGCGCGTCTCCTCCTCCTCTCCCCTCCCTCCCTACACGCACCACTATGATGTTCATGACTCGTTTCTCTCGGTTGCCAGAACGCTCGGAGAGGACTTCTACAAGGCCTACGCGAAGCTGGAGATCTTTCGCTCGGACACGGACGCCCACCTGGAAGTCGTGCTCGACGACGCCTGGCCTACAAAAGTATTCGCACTTTTTTTGTCTCCAACCAACTTAGTCGTAATCGTAATTTGGAAAGAAGCGACTACGTTCCCCAGCACGACGACAACGTGGGGGTGCCGCCGGAGATGAAGCGAAAGGAGGACTTCGTGGCGGCGTTGAAGCAGCAGCGCGGCCGCGTCAGCTCGCTGGCCAACTACACCTGCATTGAAAACCTCGAGTTCGATCGATCACTATCGCCAGAAACTGATTTCTGATCCATTGATTGATTTCCTCCGATTAACGACGCGATTCCAGCTGGTACACGGAGAGAGTCGAGGCGGTGATCAACAAGATCAACAGCATCTTCTACGACACGGACGCGTACGAGCCGCACTTTTGGAGTCACGTCCAGAGCATCATCATGTCACTACAAGGGGGAGACAGAGCGGGTGGGTGTGTTTTTTTTGTCCACCGTTTACCCGCTGGGGACGTCTCGCAGTCCCTTGAAGGAATCAAGCGGGCGCTGGGCAGCTCCTTCTTCGCGCGAGGCTCTTTCGACACCGAGCTCTATAGTCGATTCTGCGGCGCGTAGTCGTCTCGTTACCATACTCGTCGTTCCATCGCCTATTACGACTACGACTACGACCTAAAATGATTTCAGAGGTCGTGGGCGGAGAGAAGCTGTTCACGAAATTGGTGGAGGCGTACGGCGAAGGCGTGGACGACCTGATTCTGGACGCGACCGCCGGGGACGCCAAGCCGACCGTGGAGACGCTAGACGCCCTGCAAGTAATATTGTAAATGTGCATGTAGGTACACAAAAGAAGCGTAGGTAATTCAAATGTTCAAAATGATGCAAATCGCAGCTGGAGATCTTCGCCAACAACCAGTCGGGCGCGCCCTCCTCTGAGAAGGCGCTCCACTGGTTCAACAACGTCACGCGCTACATGAAGCTCGTCACCGCTAGAGTACGGGAATTTCGATTTTTTTTTCACTTTCTTGCTCGCCATTTGTCCGAGCCCGAGATTCGAACTGCACTGCAGATAGACACGTTCGTGTCGGAGAAGCTGCGCGACATGCTCGACGAGAACATCGAGCAGCAGCTGCGGCGCTTCTACTCCACCTCCGCCGTCGTCGGCGCCGCCCTCGTCGCTTGCCCGATTCTCTGCGCCTGGTAGGGAGGGTTCGCTCCCTTCCCGCCGCCCTGCTGGTGCAATGTGTGCTTGCAGGTACGCGGTGCAGAACCGCAAGATGAACCTCAAGATCCAGGAGATGACGCGCCGCCTGGCGATGGAGAAGCAGAAGACCGAGCGACTGCTGAATCAGATCCTGCCGCGGAGCATCGCGGCCAAGCTCAAGGCGGGCGCGCCCGTGCCGCCCGAGCACTTCGACGACGTCACCGTCTTCTTCAGCGACATCAAGGGCTTCACCTCCTTCAGCTCCAAATGCACCCCGCTGCAGGTGCGGCTCTCGTTACGGTAGGGCGGCGATTCGAACTGGATACGACGATACACGCAGGTGGTGAACTTCCTCAATCAACTCTACACGACGATGGACAGCGTCCTCGATCGCTTCAGCTGCTACAAAGTGGAGACCATTGGTGGGCTCAATAGGGGAACTTGTCTGACCAATTCCTTCCTAGGGAATGTTGAATTATCATTAGGTGTGCACTAGTTGATCGGTCTTCCGCTGTCTTTCTTACCTCCAATTAGGCGCACGACTGAAAACACATGGTCGGAACCGTCTGGACAGCAGGCTGGTCTGGTCTTGGAACTGTATGTCCTGGGCTTCGTACCCGGGAGTATATTGTAGGGTGGGGCTCTGTTGGAGTGTTTGCACTCACCTACTAATTCTACTTAATTTCAAATGCCCCCTTTTATTCATGTTTGACAAAATTTGACTCCCAGTCCTGCGTCAAACGTCATTCAAACTCGTTTAAATATTGCTAATTTTGCGCAAAAAGATTGGTTCGTTCCGCGTGCGAAAAAACGGCGCTGTTCCAAATTCTGTCCTCTGACTCTGTTATTCTGATTTTAATTGAGTTGTTATGATTGATTGAATTGCGTTCCTAAATTGCTTCTTTCCTCATCGAAAGTGGTGGGGGGGGGGCAAATCATGTACTTGCAGCAGCAAAACAAATAGCTGGGTGTATGTACCTACTTGTCACATTTAAACGCGCGCTACATAAATCCGCAGGGGACGCGTACATGGTGGCGTCGGGGGTGCCGAGCCGCAACGGGCGACAGCACAGCGCCGAGACGGCGACGATGTGTCTGGCGCTGCTGCAGGAGCTGCGCCACTTCCGCCTGCCCTCCACCGCCGACAACGACCACCTCCAGGACACGCTCTTGATGCGCATCGGACTGCACACAGGCAAAATTGGCAAAGCTTTCGCAAAACTGGCTCGCAAAGAACGGAGAGGCCGAATGGGGGATCCGCAGGTTCCGTGTGCGCCGGCGTCGTGGGCGTCAAGATGCCGCGCTACTGCCTGTTCGGCGACACCGTCTCGATCGCCAACGAAATGGAGGCCACTGGCAAAGGTGAGACACGAGACGCACACGCAGCATGTCGAAGCTAACGCATACGACTACGATTCAGCGATGTGCGTCCAGTTGAGCGACGCGACGATGGAGCACTTGAACTCGTTCCATCAGGACGACGGCTTCGACGCCTGTCCCAGAGGACTCGTCGAGATCAAGGCTCGTTGCCCGCTGCGCTACGGCATTTGGTTTGGTGCACTATCGTCGAAACGGGAGCAGAGTTCAGGGCAGAGGGGACATGATGACGTACTGGCTGCTGGGCAGGTCCAACTTTCCCTATCGCATCGACCTGGACGAGGCGGACCGTCTGGTGGAGAAGACGCAGTACTGGAAGGCGCTGGGCGGCGTCGAGGGCGCCAAGGAGAGCAAGGTCGTCGTCAAGAGGGTCGGCAGCGAGGCTGAGGAGCGAATCTTTGAGGGGGAGCAGGTGATGGTGGTTGGTGCGAGAAAATACTCGAACGTGTTTGCGACCTCCCCGACGTAATTGCTGCAGGAAGTCAAGGCGGGAGAGCCGCTGCAGAGACGCACCTCATTGGTGTCGATAATGAGCGACAGTCTCATCGCGGAGGCGGTGAATCCTGCGGACGCCCTATAGATCGACATCGCATTCCGCTGTTTTTCTCAGCGGCACTCCGTGTTCTTTTTGGTGTTTTCGTGACGCGTTCCTCTCGATTTGTGCGTCAAAGGTGTGTTGTCTGGTCCGTCGCTGTTCATATCTCGGCGCTCTAGCCGGCCATTAATGGGCAGGCTAGCCAGCCGACTCTTGTGCGTCACCGTTCTTTACGATGTGTCGTTCTGTCTTTTGGGGCGTCCGGCCGACGGGAGGCCACGTCAGCCTCTACTAGGACGGTGCACGACCAGCCGGTGTTTTTGCGGCCCACGCAATGTGGGGAAAATTTACGAGCGGTCGCCTCCTCGGCTTCTGTTGTCTTGGAGGCGCGCCAAACAAATGTTGACGGGGCGTTCAGTCGAGACGCCGCAGCCGCAATCAATCCGACTTGTTTGTCGACGACTACGCTCGCGTTGCTCTAGCCGAGTCGAAATCGAAATCAGCGCTTCGACACTGTCGCGTGGCTGCGTTTAGAACGTCGCGTACCATCAAGCTCCATCGTCCGTGGCTGCTGACGATGCACCATTCCGGGAGGTGGAGAATCGTGCACTCAGTCGCACTCGTCGTCGTCGTCTTCTGCGTGCCGGTAATTCCTATCTGTTTTCTCGCACAAATCTCATCCGCTTGCGTCAACTGGTGCCGAGACGTACCTATATGTAGTTCCGGCGGCGCATTATGGCGCGACAGTCGCCAGTCTGTAGCTGCTGACATTGGCATGGGGGGGGGGGGTTCCATCAGGTCGGGTCGCTTGGCCAAACAGATGACGTGGCGGCCAGGGGGCGTGTCCTGGTTGCAGAGAGCGGGCGCGATGGAGGAGCGGCAGGCAGCAGCGACCCCTGTCGGCCGCGAGGAGGGCAATCGACTTTTCGTTGCCGATCAGAAGGCGAAGCTGCTAAGCGCCCTGCAGCCAGACCGACGCCTCAAGCGGGATCCCACCGCCTCAGCCGGCTACCGACACGCGCCTCTTTGGTTCCTGCGGAGAAATAGGCCCACACTGGACGAGCTTTTCGCTAGACCAAGATTTGAAGGAGTCCTCTATGGACACGGCGGACGCCCAAAGTGATCGCAATTCATCAGCGCATGCGGATCGATACTCACTCAAATTTCTGTGAACCACGCGTCGACCTGCGTTTCGTGGGCGTTTCTGGAATTTTAATAAACACCTGCATCTATACCTATGCCACTCGTGCGTGTATTGGTTTCGAAATATTTCACCCAGGTCGCTTTCCACGCTGAATTTCAAGTGGTGGGGGGGGGGGGGGGCGTTGCCTACAGCCGTAAAGATACGACCACGCAGTGATCGCCGTGCTTCACGGTGGTAATCATGGACGAGACGGTGCCTGCACTTTGTTTGCTACTTCTACTGCAGCTCGTAAGCCACGCTGGCGTCGGCATTGCCAGCAGCGCGCGCGCACGCACGCGCGCACGCACGCACGCGCGAACGCACGCACGCACGCACGCACGCACGCACGCACGCACGCACGCACGCACGCACGCACGCACGCACGCACGCTCGCACGCACGCACGCACGCGCGCACGCACGCACGCACGCACGCACGCACGCACGCACGCACGCACGCACGCACGCACGCACGCACGCACGCACGCACGCACGCACGCACGCACGCACGCACGCACGCACGCACGCACTCGCGAACGCACGCACGCACGCACGCACGCGCGAACGCACGCACGCACGCACGCACGCACGCACGCACGTGCGAACGCACGCACGCACGCACGCACGGTTCACGCTCCGTTCCAGCTGTTGACGACGTGCCAGCAGGTGCCCGTCCAGCAGCAGCAGCGAACGGCCGCAGAGGCGGATCGCCTGTTTGTCGAGGACACTAAGCAGCGTCTGCTGCGACGACTGCGACTTCCACCCTCCTCCTCCTCCACCCCCTCCGACAGCGGACACCGGCGAAAGGTCAACACAACGCTCTCCGTGCCTAGTCAGCTCGCGCCTAATCGTTTGAATATCGTCGCCCCCACGGTGGGGCCTCTGCTAGTTCGTCCAACTTCATCTGGCAGGCGGTAAAGCGGAAGCGTTTTCTCGGGCGCCGTCTCGAGCCGTTCGGTCGGTGGCTGCTGCGGTCGCGAGTGGACCACCGACGGCGACGACGCTAAGAGTGCTTCCGTCTCCAACCATTCCGCTTGGAGAATGCGTGTCGGCTTATCTGTGTTGGCGTTCTCCCAGACGGTGGAGCCAATAAAGCGGGTGTACGCGCGATTTACTGCCGAATGTACCGGGCGTTCTGGGATAGACGTCGCTGCAAAGGCCGTGTCGTGCGCCGCGCAGGGGACCAGATGAGACGAGTGTTATGCACCGATAGAGAGGCGAATTTAGGAGGTCGAAGTCCAACTTGTTTCCTTGAGCGAGAGGTCCACTGACAATTCCACGGTTAGATCTCTGAAGATTCCACGGCCAAAAAACAACAGTTGTGTATGCCCCCCCCCCACCAGGACTACCGTAGCCCCATACGTATGGAGTACAGACAATTGTTTGCGTAAGCGCGTCGAGCCGGAAACGGCAACTTACGCGTCGACCGCAAAGCCGCTCTTCTAGCCATTTTTAGTAAAGGATGCTCCCCTTAAACCCGTGCGCCAGTCTACAAGTCGACGGCTTCCACCTCCCCCCCGCCGTCATAATCCCAAAAAAGCGTCTGACCCTCGGGGGGGGGGAGGGGGGTGACGACGACCCCTATGCATACAGTACGTGTACACGTACACATGTACCGACGCGCCGGGTGTGCATACTAGCGTGTACGTAGTGTCTGCTTTGCGCAAGTCGGCGTCTGGGTCGGTCGAGGGTTTGGTACGGTAAGGGCCTTCGAGTAGGATTGGGTAGGCTTGATCGACTACAATGGAAGGAAGACCAAAATAAAAACTGACACTACGGCAAATACATGACTTCTAGAGCGCGCAAAAATAGGTAGTGCACGTGCAGTAGCAACGTAGTCCTTACCGTAGTCGTAGCTTAGCTCTATGAATTTGTACCTATGAATGTCACGGCCGTTGCTACGCTGTAATCGGCCCGCTAACCAGAGTGCATTTCAAAAGACTCAAACGCTTTACACATCTTTCTTTCGTTGTTGCGTTGCGACGATACGCACCGCGCCGAGTTCAGTTCGCGACTGCGCGTCACATGGATGGGTTACGCGCCCTTGAGCTGGGCGCCCTGTGTGTGTCTTCTTTCGTTCGTGTCTCTTCAAATTTCAATCGTTAATGCGCGCGCTCCACAGGTGTCTGCGTTCGTTAATGTCAAGTTCCGGAGACGCGGACGGCGTCTTAGAGTCTAGGGCGTTCTCATGAGGTTGCCCATGAGGTTGTCTCTCTCTTTCGCGGAAATGTAAGTTACGTATGCGACGATACCTAAGCTACACTGTACTCCAAGTTACGAAACCAAAAATGTATTCCGACATCCCATCGCGTGCTGGTTGACAGCTTAGTAATACATAGCATAGACTCGATTGCATAGGCGACTTTCATAAGTTTGAGTTGGGTGCACACCACATTTCCCTAACGCACGCGTTTTTATTTTAACCTGACTGCGTCCGCCTCTTCTCCTAACTGTTCGACAGCGTATGTATGTATGTACGTACCTAATCTACGGTTTGAATCACGCTCGGGGAGGGGGGGGGGGAGCGGCTTGGCTTATGATAAGCAGAGACGTGCCGCCCGCAGCGGCGCATGCGAGTGGCGCGGCCACTTTCTCTGTCTCCCTCCGTCTGTTCTTCCAACAGCAGCCAACAACACAACGTCATAAAGGTTTAACGGCGCTTCGGAATATACACGCCGACATAGGGACCGGAATCTCTGTCGCAATGCGGAGGGGAGGACTCCTACGGTGGTCGTTGGTGGTCCGTTAGTGTCCGCCGTTCCTTCTCCTCCCCCGTTCCCGCTCTCCCCGCCAAAAGCCTAGTCCCCCAGGAGCGGCGCATTCCGTGCCGGATTCGCCAAACTGACCGACCGTATCTCGGGCGCGAAGTTCTGTTTCTCGGCGGCGGCGCCAGTCGCAAGCGACGCGAAGTACCTATAGCGTCTGTCACAAGACCCTCTCTGCGTACCATTCAGCGCTCTAGTCGGCAGCGGCACAGGCGCACTCGCGGCCGCATCATGGACAGCCACCGACGCGTGTACGCCACGGACGGCGCGGCGACGGGCGGAGTTCGGCGGATGGAGGACGAAGGCGAAACGAGAGCCAGGGGTCACTACCATCAGGTGGGCGATGATTCCTTCGCTAATTCCAAATTCTTGTCGACGCGCGCTCCGTCGTCTCCAGGAGGCGTACGACGAGAAGTTCGGCTACCGGCCGGTCGACCGTTCGATCGGCTACGCCCTGAAAGGAGTGGCGCGCCGGACGTGCCCCTGCACGGGCGACTGGCTCCTGGCGCGCGCCCTCTCCTTCTTCCCCATCATCTCCTGGCTGCCCAGGTACAAGCTCAAGGAGGACCTCATCAACGACCTCATCGGCGGCCTCACCGTCGGCATTATGCACATTCCACAAGGTCTAGACGAATCTTCGCCGCTTTTTTTTCTAAAAAAAAAATTTTTTTTCCCGCTCATGCAGGCCTGGCCTACGCGGCGCTGGCGGGCGTGCCTCCCATCTACGGTCTGTACCTGTCGTTCTTCTCGCCCCTCTGCTACATGTTCCTCGGCAGCTCGCGCCACGTCTCTTTCGGTACACCGACTTGTTCTCTCTTTCCCTCAACCACAAGGAATGGTGCCCGTTCGTTTGAGGCGTGTTCGCCATCGCCAGTATTATGACCGGCTCGGTCCGGTACCGCCTGCTGCCGGAAACTTCGGCAGCGAACGCGACGGTGACGACGGACGCGGGTGGGCCGGCGCATCCCGAGGAAGTGGAGCTGACTTCCATGCTGCAGATGATCGTCGGAGTCATTCTGGTGCGCTCTTCGCCTCATCGCTCTTCTCAAGCTACTCGTCGTCATTATGTTCAGTTGGTGATGGGCGTGCTCCGGCTGGACATCCTGACGGCCTACCTGTCGGATCAAGTGATCAATGGCTTCACTACCGGCTCCGCGTGCCACGTGTTCACTTCGCAAATCACCAAGGCGTTCGGCGTCAAAGTCACCCGATACAACGGCTTTCTCAAATTGCCTTATGTGAGAGTGCTCCTACTAAGCAGGCACAGGATGCGAAGAAGTGAAAGGGAGATGTTCTAGACGTGGCTAGAGATGTTCGAGAAGCTGGGCCAGGCCAACTTGATGACCGTCATGGCTTCCGCGGTCACCCTGATGTTCGTCATGGTCGGCAAGGAGTTTGCGAATCCCGTCATTAAGAAGAAGACAAGAATTCCCGTGCCTTGGGACCTGATTATCGTGAGCGCTCGCTTATCTGCTTCTCGACTACTGTATCTTCAGTACCGCAAAACAATTCTTTGCCGTTTATAGGTGATCGCTTTTACGATTCTCTCGAGCTACCTGGGCTTTCAAGACAACTACGGCGTGAGGGTCATCGGTGACATCCAGACTGGGTGAGAATTTGCTCACGTGTACAGTAGTAAGCTAATGCGCAAAATGAGAACTTGCTTAGCTTGCCCGCACCGGTGTTGCCAAAACGGGTCGACCTGATCGGCGATCTGATCGGCGACGCAATCGGCATCGCTCTCGTGATCTACGTGGTCACGGTGTCGCTGGGCAAGATCTTCGCCGCAAAGAACAACTACAGAATCGACCCTGGACAGGTGAGCGGCAATGTGGACATGAGACGTACCGTAACATCTATGTAGGCTACGCACTTTATTGCGCGTACGCATGGCACATGTATGTGCCTGTGCATACAATGTACATCAAGATGCAAGAAGAGCTACCTCTCCTTAAGGAGCTGTACGCGCTGGGCTTCACCAACGTGATCTGCAGCCTCTTTGGAACGTTCCCCACGAGTCCGTCTCTGTCGAGGACCATGGTCTACACTGGAGCTGGAACGAGGACCCAGGCAACTGATCACATTTCGCAATCATTTCGCAATCGAACGCAACCGTTTTCGCTTCAGCTGGCTACCGTATTCTCGAGCGGATTGCTTCTGGCCGTCCTGTACTTCATCGCACCCTTCTTTGCGCCGCTGCCAATGGTTGGTCAGCCTGTGCGCAGTGCACAGTTGCCTTGCTGAACTGTTCACCGCTGAATTCCCAGGCTGTGCTCGCCGGCATCGTCATGATCGCGCTCAAGGGCATGTTCATGCAGCTCCAGGAGCTACCCTCCCTGTTCAGGGTCTCCAAGACCGACTTTGTGCGTTCCACTCCAGGCCTGACGGATGAGCCACCGATTGTCGCGTTCGAATTCAGACCATCTACGTCGTGACCCTGCTGGCGACCGTGCTCATGGATGTGCGCGAGGGCCTGGGCGTCGGTGTCTGCTTCGCCCTGCTCACCGTGATCCTCAGGACGCAGCGGTAGGCGGCGTCGGAGACTCCCAAAAAGGAGATTGTCCACTACGATGTTCGCGACGCCGCACCCTCGTTCAGACCGCGCTCGTCGGCGCTGGGCCGAGTCGAGGAAGGCTACTATGAGGACGTGAAGCGTTTCGCACAGGTACACTTTTTGTCTGCTAGAAATTTTGAAGCGTGGGCACTTTGTCTCAACGCATCGCACACACACCGTGTGCTCGCGCATTCAGTCGACGCCGCTGCCGTCGGTCCGCATCTTTCGCTGGCACTTCGGCGTCATCTTCACGAACGCCGAGCTCTTCAAGGACAAACTCTACGAGCAGTTCCAGATCGACATCGTCGCCGCCAAGAAGTGGCTCAAGAAGCGGAAGGAGTTGGAGAGCAAGGAGGCGGAGCAGCAGCAGACGACCGTCAAAGTGGTCGTGCGCAAGGACGAGGAGAAAGATGAGGAGTTCTACGAGGACGACGTGAGCGGCGCGCACTCCCTGCTGTTGCATACCCAGTCGCGCTCGGTCACCAACGAGGCGCCTGTGTAGGCGGACAGCGGCCACGGCATGTCGACGGTGCCGACGGAGAGCGGCATCGACGTGGACGCGCCCAAGCCGGCCGAAGAGTCGCGGCCCCGGCCCGAGGGCTACCCGGCTGTGATCATCCTCGAGTGCAGCTCCATCAACCAGATCGACGCCATGGGCCTCAAGGCCATGAAGACGGTACGCGCTTTCTAGGTATCTACCGTACTATATCGGTGCCGATGCTCTGCGCCGCACGCAATCAAAGTATCGATTTTTCCAGGCCTACATCGAGCTGGCTTCCATCAACGTCGAATTCTACTTCGTCGCCTGCAACCGTAAGCGCATTTTTTTTACGCACACAAGCAACTCTGCGCACAAGGATCCGCTCGTTTCAGCGCAAGTGCGCGCTCTGTTCGAAAAGTCGGACTTCTTCGACGCGGTGCCGAAACAGATGCTGCTGCCGTCGCTGCGAGACGCGATAACTCACTTGCGCGACCGTAGAAAGTTCTGAATTTACCGCTAACCTGCGCCATCTCTTCCAAAACAACGAACTTGCGTACGACGCCCCGCGCCTACGTACCAACGTACGGACACTGTACGAGTTGTGTTGTATACACTGTACCGAACCAAAAGCTCATCTTTTCAAATGCCTGAAACGTGTACTGTGGTGATTAGATGCTAGATTGCGGTGTGTACGGAAGAAGAGCCCGATGTGAGATATGCGTGCAGAAATTTCCTGAAAAGAAAAACAGAAAAATGTAAATGCATTTACGCAAACTTTTCTGTCCTCAACTCAAACGAAAGCGCCCTGCTCTACTGCACTACGTACACTTTCTGACGCCACAGAGTGGCATCTCCCCAAGGATAGTCAATCGACAAATGCGACGATTGTCTCGTGATAGCACAGCTGCCCTTTTTTCGAACAGTCAGTTCCGGTAGCGTTTAGCGGTCTCCGCTGTTTATGGAACCGTTGCGCGTTGTCGAGTCGTCGGGCGCCGGCGGCCAGACGGTGTGGCCGGAGAGCTTGGGCACATGACGTGCTGGCCTTTTTGCCACGTTTACGACAGTCGGACGAGTTGTCTCTTTTGGAATTGGCCAAACCCGGGTCGTAGTCTGACACCGACTCTATTTTCACACAGAGTTTGGAGAAAGAAAAATCGATAATCTGACGCGACTTTTCGAAACGATCCCTTGTCGGACTACGGCCACTGGCCCTGCTCTTGGTGCTGGTCCTGGTGCAGCTGGCGCTCGCCCTCGCCAGTCTCGCCCAGCACGCGCTGTCCATCGCCCACTACGGCCGGGTATTCCAGTGTCGCTACGACGACACCGAAATACCGCTGCTCTCCGTCGACCTCCTCATCTTCGACTACGGCGTTCTACACGACTTCTTCACGGCCGACGAACTGAACATGGTGTGCCGCCGGACTTCTCAAAATTCGCAGTTGTCAAATTCTCACAAAGGCTTGTTTTTTTAACAGGGCAAATTCCGCGTTTAGACAGACTGCCTACCCGAATATATTGACGGTGGCTACTTCCGGTGTGCTTTCTGTGTGGCCCTGGTACTCAGTGACATGCTCATAATCGCCTCTTTATTCGTCAGCTTACGAAGAGCGCGTCTGAAACTTTGGCTGCTCAAGCCTGGAATTGGCGTTCAGTCAACGTACGGAGTTGGTCCGTAAAATTGCACCCTTTGGGAAGTTGTTTAATAAAGTCGGTCGGAATTACGGTAATTATAATAGTTTGCCAGTCGCAGGTTATTTGATGATCAACCTTGGTTTGATGGACGCGGTCGGTGCAACCGAGTACTCGCTCACTATTTGGATTCACCTGCTGCTGTTTGAGGCTGGATTCTTCTACTGCTGGTTCCACGTGGTGGTCCTCTGGCATCATTACTGGCACGTGGAGATCAATCAGAACACTCAACAATGGGCAAACAAACACTCCGTGACGCGAGGATAATGAAAGTAGAGTGGTTTTACTGCGGTGAATTGCTGCACTGCTGAATTACAGAAAATTGGAAGGCGTACCTAGCTGTACCCTGCATACCCTGCAAGGTTACCTACAGGATAGAGTGCCAGGTGTGACATCCATCGCCTCCAGATTTGTTGTTTCGCGTGAACCCATCGGCCTTCGGCCTTCACGAGTTGTGGTTGTTTACTGGTGTAGTGCTAGTGACTGACCCACAATGGCCGTGACTAGGTCGAAGCTGATACGCTGACTCTGACTGACATCATCGCATCCTGCATCGTGTAACAGCCAATTTGTCAGGTGCACTCGACACAAAGTACAAGCTTGTTTGTCTTTAACTTGACTTTGTACTAGAATGCTTT